>PVJA010004052.1:5170-26619 GCA_004027025.1 Myocastor coypus | reverse complement strand
AATCCTACTCTCTTATGTAAGAGTCCACTCCCATCCTCACTTCACTTGGTTTGGTCACCAAGCTATACTGGGTCTCTTTAACTTCAAAGGTCCAGTTAAATGATAGAGTAGGCAAATGTGCTGGTCTGGGTAACTGAAGGCCTGTGTTCTGGTGCTAGCTCTGGTACCATGTAGACCTGTATCCCAAGCAAATGAATCATTTCCTTCAGGTTTAAATGAGATGGTGACACAAACAGATACTAAAACTACTGGTGAAAATTTGGTGAGAAATAGTCACACAGAATCTGGCTATCCCCCAAGATATTGATAATTACAGAAAGCAAAATATCACCTTTATGCTGGATAAACTTCAGGATCATTACTTGAATTAAATAATCACTGAACATTATCAAGAATGAGACATATAACTGATTGTGCCATTTGATGTGACACAGAGTAGACAGTATACAATCTCTCCTATGGCATCCCTGTCACCAAATACACACTTGAATCTCTTGAATCTAATCAGAAGGAAATATCAGAGAAACACTTACTGAGCAATACTATGTAAAATAACTGACCTATTAAATAAATGGCTCTTCAAAACTGGACACTTTATGAAAGACAAAGATGAAGAACCGCTCCTTATTAAAGAAGACTAACAAGATCCGTCAACCATGTAATCCTGGGTTGGATCCTGAAATGGAAAAAGAAAAGTTGTTATAAAATAACATTATTAGTTGACATCTGCATATATGTAGGGGCCTGGTAACTGGCGTTTGCTTTGTAACTGCATTAGCTATTTCTGTTATGGTCCCTGAGCTGAGTTCTTTGTTCTCTGCTTCCTCACAAATTTCAACTCCTCCATACCTTCCTTATCTCCTACAAGCTGCACTCCCCTAAATCTTCCTCTGTTGCCTAGTTGCCTGCTGACTTCTCCAAGGTCACCGGCTGTTGCCTAGATACCTGCTGAGGTCAGTGGCTGAGCTACCTCATTCCCTATGCACAGTATATATACCTGAGCACACTTTTTAATAAACGAGACTTGATCAGAATCCTGTCTTGTTTCTATTCTTCGTGTCTCTTGTCCCTTTCGATCCTCTTTCTCCCTCTCTAGGGTCCATGTTGACTGACCTGCTGGACAGGTCACATATAGATTAGACAATAATATCAAATCAGTGTACATTAATTATAAAAACAGCTAGCATTATATAGGAAATTATTCTCACAAACTACATATTAAAGTATTTATGAGTGGGCTGGCTAGATAGCTTAGTGGACTAAAGCACCTGCTTAGGCAGAGTGCAGTGAACAGGGTTCAATCCCTGGAGTGCCATGCCACCCCATTCCCAGTGTGTGCTGAGACATGATTGAGACTGGGTGTAGTGGCATGTGCTTGTAATCCCAGTGCTTGGGAGGCTGAAAACAGGAGAATGACTATGAGTGTGATCTATAGATCCTGTAGACTCATTAAAAAAAGTATTTATGAGTAAAGCAGCATTACCTCTGGGTAACCAAATAATGTCTCAATTATTTGAGAAAAAAGGGCAAGTCTCATATATATCTGTAATTAAACAATCACACAGGGAGCACATGCATACACCATGTGCACACAGAGCTTTATTTAGGTGGACACAGAAAAAAGATAAACAGGAGACCACAGTGATATTCTTTTAAATTTCTGAGTAAAAATTTGTTTAAAATCTATAGACATAGGGCCAGGCAGATAGCTCAGTGGACTAAGCACTTGCTGAGGCAAGTGCAGGGGCCAGGGTTTGATCCCTGGCACCACATGCCACATCCACTCCACCCCGGGGTGTGCTGAACTTGACTGAGACCGGGTGTGGTGGGGCACACCTATAATCTCAACACTAAGGAGGCTGAAAACAGGAGAATCATCACTATGAGTCCGAGTTGTGTAGCGAGACCTTGCAACAGCAATAACAAAAACTAAAATCTATATATATGTAGCTGGACGTGGTGGCGCAAGCCTATAGTCCTAGCGCTTGGGAGGCTGAGGCAGGAGGACTGGTGTGAGTTCAAGACCAGCCTGGGCTACAAAAGTGAGCTCAAGGGGCCCAGCAGGATGGCTCAGTGGTCTAAAGCACCTGCTTAGGAAAGCTTGGGAGGCTGCAGGGACCTCGGTTCGATCCCCGGCACCACATGCTGCGCCAGCCCTGCCCTGAGGGCAGGCTGAGCTGGCCATAAAAATAAATAAACAAACAAAAGTTCTGAAAGAAGAATAAAATAAAATAAAATTAAAAATTAAAAAAAAAACAAAAATTAGCTCAAGGCCAGCCTGGACTGCATAGCGAGACCTTGTCTCAAAAAGACAAAAAATAAATAACATCTATATATGTAGTAGGTCCGTAAATCTTGCTGCCACCACCATTCTGAGAAGTTAGCGACTTTTCTCACCTTAGGTCACCATGGAGTGAATTTCTCTTACTTCCAGAGGTCAAGGGAAGTGGTCAAAATGACCAGGGAGTATATCAGTCTAGAAAGGGCCAAAAAGAATAAGGCAGGGAGTTGTCCACATTCTATCCTGCAAGATTGTAGAATGCACTGAGTTAGAGACAGATGTCCCTTTACCCCAAAAGAACATGCTTACCATACCAACAATGAGATTGCATCCTCCCTTGCCTCTCCATTTACTCTGTGTTCCTGGATCTTGGGCCGAACTCTTCACTACCATTTAGCCATAGAGAATTCTTGGAAGGAGTGACATCTTCCAGTGGGGAGTTCCTGAGCTTCTGGCTCAAGGATGACACCACTTTTTACCTAGGAGTCTTTGATTTGGAAAGAGAATGGGCCCTGGAACCTGAATTTATTCAGATTCATGTCCAAATTCCTTCTTCTAGACTAGAGGTAGGTCTCTGAGCCCTCAGAGTTCCATTTCTCATTAGTTTTCTTCAGCTTCCATCTCTGGCAAGGCCTTGTATACCTATGACAAAGGTCCTATGGCCCTGTGGAGCTAGAAAACCCTACTGTCCAATGTTTGTAGAGTTAATCCTCTTGAGCTTTGGGAGTATATAATTACTTTACCCACAATACTTAAAAGTTTTTTCCCCCAACCATATCTTATGTCA
This sequence comes from Myocastor coypus, assembly GCA_004027025.1. Lineage (NCBI taxonomy): Eukaryota > Metazoa > Chordata > Mammalia > Rodentia > Myocastoridae > Myocastor > Myocastor coypus. Next base: position 23,551 of record PVJA010004052.1, on the reverse strand, counting down.
TAATTTATCTCCCTGATTAATGGTACCAACTAGCACTCTGGAAGAAAGCAAATTATAATAGGGCCAGATTGTTTCCTCTTTTTCTTTTCTTTTCTCTCTACATAAATCGCTAAATAGCCCAAGCTGGGCTCAAATATGCAATCTTTGATGATCAGTCTTCTAGAGTTCTGAGATTACAGGTGTATGCCACTAAGCCAGGTTTGCTCAATTGGGGCTGGAGATATAGCTCAGTGGCACAGCACCTGCCTGGCAATCACAAGGTCACGAGTTTGATTCCAAGTCAAAAAAAAAAAAGAAAGAAAGAAAAGAAATTGCTCACTTGAATGGGAAGTCTGCTACTGACTTTTAATTTGCAATATACAAAGTTTTATATTAAAAAGTAACCACTTATTGCTTCTTTACTATTGCTTTTTTTTAAATTCAAAACCAGGTATGGTGGCACACAATTGTAATCCTAACACTTGGGAAGCTGAGGCAAGGAGCATCACTGTGAATTCAGGACCTGTCTCAACTGTACAATGAAATCGTGTCTCAAAAAATCAAAATAATAATTCCAGAGCAGATGTTTAATTTTATCAAATTCCTGCAAGGTAAACTGCACATAAACTGTTTTCCCATGGCCTTACTAGTAGGGTAAAATTAATTAATAAATTCTTTAACTAAAATTAAACTTATGTTTTAGGGTACATTTTCTTTCATTCATAATTAGTTTTACAGTATGTGCCTAGCAAGAGTAAGGTTCCGAGTTTGATTCCCAACACCCGCCCCACAAAAAATTAAATTGTTCACATATATAAAAATTTTATTTGTATGCAGTAAGCAAAACGTTAATCACTGCAGAGTTTGCGTGAAGGATATAATAGGAACATTTGTATTATTCTTGTAACTTTCCTAAGTCTGACATTTTAAAAAACAACAACAACAAAAAAATGAAAACCTCATGTTGGTAGGCAAGTGGCAAGATGAAAGACCTAGAAGCTGAAGGAACAGGTCTGCTGTTTTAGCAGATGGGTCAGCCGGGATATGAGGAACAGAAATGTCTGCTTTACCTCAGGGTAAATCTATCATCTACCAGAATTGCTGCAAAAGATCTATTCTGGAACAGATAGCATTTGTTAAACCATTATCCCTTTATCCCTGGGCAGCCAAACCTAATAGAGGTTCTTTCTCATGCTGTCTTACTCAGATTTCTGCAGCTAATGGTCAGTCTCTAAAGAGGAAGAGATTTGACCAAAGAACTCTGTAATGCCCTCCAAACTACTTACTGAGAAGAGGGGCTGCCATAACTTATCAACTTCATAACAGGACACTAAACTCAGAATCCTCAAGATCTACTTCACTGATCATGTTTTTGGCTTTCAGATGGAGTAAAAGAAAACAGCCAAGATCAGATATGTTTGGGCTTCAGATCATCTACTGTATATGATTCAATTTTGGTAATATAAAATTCAATATATATTGAATTTATGATTCAATTCAAATTCAAAAACAAGCAAAACAACCCAACAACCCCATTACTGAGTATATAACCAAAAGAAATAAAATCAGTAAGTCAAAGAGTTATGGGTACTCCCATATTTATAGCAGCAGCACTATTTACATGAGCCAAGATTTGGAATCAACAAATGTCCAGGAAAAGATGAATTCATAAAATTCAGTATGTACACACAATGGAATGTGATTCTGCCAGAAGAAGGGATGAAATCCTGCCATTTACAATGAGATGGATAAATCTGAAGGATACTTAATATGAAGTAAATTAAACCAGGCACACAAAGACAAATACTTTATGAGAAGAAATCTAAAAATGTTGATATGATTGAAGTAGTGAGTAGAGAGTAGAATAGTGGATACTAGAGACTGGGAAGGAGCAAGAAGAAGCAAGAAAGGAGAGTTGGGCAAGGGTACAAAGTTACAAGTAGACAAGAGAAATGAGTTCCACTGTACTATTGTGTAGTGGAATGATTAAAATTAATAATTATTATGCATATCAAAATTCCTAGAGGACCTGCTGCAGACTCTTCCCACAAAGAGATGACAAATAACTGAACTGATGGGTAATTACCTTAATTTGATTATTACGCAATATATATGTATGAAAACATCACACTGTATCATGTAAATATATGCAAATTTTGGGCCAACATGATAGCTCAGGGGTCTAAAGCACCTGCTTATGCAAGCTTAGGTAAGTGCAGGGACCATGGTTTGATCCCTGGCATCACATGCCATACCAGACCCATTCTCAGGGCAGGCTGAGCCCACTAGAAACAAACAAACAAACAAATTTTATGTCAATTAGAAAATAATTTTAAGAGTCAGGCATGGAGGCATAGTTCTTTAATCCCAATAGTCAGGAAGGTGAGAAAAGTGGATCCTATGAGTTTGAGGTCAGCTTGAATTACATAGTAAGCTCAAGGCTAAACAACTATATAGGGAGATTCTGTCTCAAAAAACTAAAGTAATTATTTTATTTATTTATTTTAGTATTGGGGATTGAACTCAGGACCTTTGACTTGCCAGATGGGCGCTTAAGCCACTGAACTATATCCCTGGCCCAATAATAATAATTTTTGACTATATACAAAACTACTCAGCTGTATAGTATTAGAACCAAGTACCTCTAGCATGACAGTGGGTACTCACTAGTAGAGAAGGCTTCAAGTTGGTAGAAATATATGTCTTGATTTTAATTGGAGTTATTTGAGTCTATAACAAAAATTCCTAGAGTTGTACCCTTGAAATAAGCACATTTGACTAGGTGTATAAGTCAATCTTTTAAAATTTACTAATCTAGGAAAATATATGTTTTAAAAATAAATACTCTTAATTGAAACTTTAAAAAATTTTTGTTCAAAGAGACCCATATTTTGTCTCTACTTTCCCCAATCTGTCTCCATGATTGTTTCTTTACAAAGGTCAAAAACAGACAAGATCACAGTGGTTGTTGTTACACAAACCTGTAATTCCAGCTGATGCAGAAGGATCACTGTTGAGCTTAAGGCCAGTCTCACCTGTGTAGTGAGTTCAAATCCAGCCTGAACTACATGATGAGATACTGTTCAAAAAATAAAATAAAATAGCCAATCTGTGATATGAGAAATTTGGAGGCTGGTTTCCCCTTGGCAAAATGACTGGAAGGGCTTTCAGAGTACTACAAATGCTGTTTTCCAATCTGAGTGTATTATCCACAGGTGTTTTCTCTGTGAGAAATGCATTGAGCATGCATGCATCTTACATCTCAAAGGTTTTCTAAGGAACTGATTCATGGAGATCAAACATGCCTAAAAAATACAGGACAAGTGATACACATACCTATAATCCCAGGACTCTGGCAGGATGAGACAGGAAAATCCTAAATCCAAGCACAGCCTATGTAATTTAATAAAACCCTACCTCAAAATTTAAGAAGGGGTATGGCATGTAGTGAGATACATCTTGTGGAAGGCCCTGGGTTTAATCCCCAATATCACAAAACACAACAGATCAAAGCAATGGCTCTTAGAATATGGTAAGTTTCTTTTCCTTTGATAAGTTATTTTTAAAGTATAGCCTAGAAAAAAAATCTTCAAATTCAATTTGCTTTTTTTCTTAGTCAAATCTTACATTATCAACTTAGATACCTATTTGTAAACTTTTCATTTTCTGACCATAAGCAAGGTAAAATCCATCCTGGTTGCCACGGAGTAAGCAAAGAGGTTCACACTTGAGATGAGGTCACAGATGGATACGTCATCACCTTTGCCAGGAAGAACCCTATAAGAAATACAAGAAACATGCATTAGATTCCTGAAAAGACTATGTTACTTTAATAAGTACTTGATCATTCTAAAGTATTTTCCCTATGGTGGAGGAGCTATTTTTTAAATGAGGGGGTTTCAAAAGAGTTTTGAGGTGGCTCTTGGCCAAGAGGGACTGGATGAAACTTTCTCAGCTTGAGAGTGTCACATTTGTGATATGTTTCTCTACTATATGGGGCTCTAGCTTCAAATCCTTGGTTCTCCTGCGAACCTCTGAATTTCACAAGTCTCCTCAACACTAACTCCCATAAGGTTCCTAACAACAGATCTATATGGCATCTCCAACCACAATCTCCCAAATCTCCAAGTCTAGAGTTCCCTACAGTCACTGATATCCCACTATGTCTAAATCTAGCCAAAGAAAACCACTGATCACTGATTACAAAATTTACTGACACAATCTGACTGCACAGATCAGTCATGAATTTGTGCTGATCTTCAGTGATACTCCAGTGACTGGAGATCAATAGCTGACTGCACAATCCTTCGTTTCCACACTGACAGCCCCAATCACAAACTTGCTGTGACCTCTCTCTCTGTCTCTTCCCTGTTCTACTAAAGTTAAATCATGAATACCTTTGGATTCCCCATCAAGGATCTAAGAAAGTCTCCATCATTAATGGCCCACAGCAAGTCTTCACACACTGACCTCCACTAACTTTCTCATCATGGAACCCCGAAGTTTTTACAATTATCAGTTCCACTAAACAAGATATTATTGGCAACAGAATTTAGAACTTCCAGTCACTGACCCTCTCGAGCTTTCAACACTGAGCCTCAGTGCACTCACAAAACAGTGCCGTCGAAAAATTCCACTTGGCCCCACACCCATGAAGATCATATCATAACCATCAGTAGCACCCTGCCAATGAAGCCATTTCACAGAATCCTCGTTTATTAATTCCATAAACTGCCAATCTGTCTTCACAGTGCCCCTGCCACTAATCTCCACAAACCTTCGCCCGCTACCACCGAGCGCCAACGAAGCTCAGGAGCCAAATCACTTAACACTTCAGGTCCATCGCCTTGACCCTAACGAGTACCCATAGCTGACCCAGTCAGGCCACCGTAGTCCCAGTTTATCCTGCGCAGATTGAAGTTTCGTGTCTCATAATCATTTCCGTTTACCAGGATCCGTGCCTCTAATCCGAATTCTCTCATAATGCCGCCTCATCGCAGTACAAGCTATTCCCAGCCCGAAAAGCCGGCGCGCAGACTCAGTTACAACTTTGAGGCCCTAAACCCCCACCAAGTAACCTTCCAGAGAACAGGATTCTGGGGTTTCAGAATGTCAAAGGGCGGTATGATGGCTGCGCCCTTTAGACGATTACTAGAGGGAGCGGCCATATTTTAACCTTTTCCGTACGATTCACCAAATCTTTTGCTGCATTGGGATAATTCGCTATTTTAAGGTGGGAACTATCAACACAGCTCTTGTCGCTGCTCTTAGTATTGAGAAGCCTAAACCTCATGTGACCAATATGCAGCAGCCTGGACTTCGAAACTGACATTTCTTAGTCTCCAGAAACCCAGGCTGTTAAGTAGGTAGGTCACATACACTTTTATGGCTTCTTGCGCGCAAAGGGCGTGGTCATCTCCTAAGAGGAGCTCCCTTATGGTGTGATGAAATTTTTTTCTGAGACAGAAACAGCAATTGAAGCGTGGTGAAAACACTGACTCTTACACTCTGATGTGGCCCGTGGAAGGGATGGGCTTCATGAGAGGGCGGAGCCTCGAGGAAGGAGCGGGATAGAAGGAGGAACCAGAGTAGAAAGTGCCTAGTCTTTTATTGAAAAGATGTTAAAATTAGGGTCATTATCTTAAGCCGCTGGCTTCACTATCCGACCCGAGAAAAAAAATATGAGTGCAAGTAGTTTATCTGGTAGGTGAAACAGGAAGGATGGAAATCAATAGAAAGCGCCAATGAGCAAATTACCCTGTGAGCAGTAGGAGCTCCGGAAGATTACGTAGAAACCACGTCCCGGGTCCCACCTAAAGCCTAAGGAAGCAGGGCTTACGCAGTTTATTCTGCGCCATTGCTCGGTCCTTACTGTTTAATGGTTGTTTTTCGGGAATTAAACCCAGGCCCAGTGTGCAACAGATTTGCAGCTGCATGCGGTCTGGGGGTGGAGGGGGCTGGGGGAGATAATGAGTGATCAGGGGAAGCGTCAGGGTACCGACAGCATTCTCTGCAACCCTAAAGTAGTGCTCTGCACATCACAAGCATTGAAACATCTGTAGAAATCGTTGCTTTATCCTATGAAAATGGCTTTCTGAAAAAAAAAAAAAAATCCTTATTTTGGAGGTGCAGTACAGTCGCCATTATCCCAGCTACTCCAGAGATGGAGGCAAGAGGATCACACACAAATTTGAGCTCAGCTTTGGCAGTTCAGCAAGACCTTCCCTCAAAATGAAATGAAGAAATGATGAAAATAAAATGGGGTAGGTACCCAGCTCTGTGGTGAAGCACTTGCCAAGCATGATCAAAACCCCCAAGTCCCATCCTCACCCAGCACATGAAAAAAAAAATCCTAATATTAATGGTCATGATAAGAATAGGATATAACTGACCTCTAAAAGTTGTTTCTAATGATTCTTAATATTCACACTGTTGTGCCGTCCCCTCCCATATAATGGCAGAGTTGGTCTCTGAGACAAAAGTGATGATGCATCACTGGTGAAATTAACTTATAAAATATACCTTGATTTCTATCTTGAAGCTGCTATATTCTGCGGATACTGGGACAATTTATGGAAGGGTCCACATAGCAAGAAACTAGACTTTTAGTCAATACCCTTGAAGGAGCTGAGCTCTTCTTATAGCCAAGGCAATCATCTTGGAAACAGATTTTTCAGTTCCTGAGACCACTGCAGGTATTGGCCAGTATTTAATTGCAATTGTGTGACTCAGTCAAAGCTATAGGACTTGTTGGTATCTTGGCGTACCCCTGGGAGAAAGCAGGAATAAGGAAAAGATAGACAAGGACAAGAGCTGGGTTCAGGTTGGAGGTCTGTTTGCCTGATGAACAAAAGACCTTTCCAACAGCAACAGGTGTGTTTATTTGTACTCTTGCAAGGTTAGCATCAGGAGACACAAGGTTGCCTAGTGACTAGTGGTTGAAACTGTCTAGGCAGAACATCTCTCTCAAGACTGACTAGCCTGACTGCTTTAGGCTTTGAGTCCTTGTCCTGTTCTTCCACATATGGCCAATTTCTAGCTTCAGCTGCTCCCAACACAAAGCCACCTAGCAGGGGCTGAGAGTGAAGATAAGTGGTAGAGCACACAAGACCCTGCACTTCATCCCCAGAGCTTGAAAAGACAAAAAAGCCAAACCACCAAAACCTTCCACACAGCTATGCCAGCAAGCAATCCTGGCCCACAGAAGGTATTTGAGACCACTAAATGTTAACTTTAAGCTGCTGAGTTTGAAGTAATTTGTTATGTATAAATAACTTTTAAGCTATGGTAAAATACTACATTTGACATTTATGAATTCCTTAAATAACTTCTTAAATTTGTGAGATTATAAGGAATTCACCTTCTATATGATAGAAAAACTGAAGGACTATGACTCTGATAGATTTTAACAACTTATATAACCTTTAGCCTTATAGAATTTGAAGATACCATTTGAAGATAATGATATGGTGGTTTTTGTGATAGTGCTTTGGATTGATTATTATCTGTTAGTAAAAGGGACTGTAGAATACCTATTAATATGTGTACCCTGTTTCTAGTCACCCACTCATCTCAATGGCTGGTCATATTCTAGGATAAGCTGATGAAGCTGTACAATTGATAAATTGCCATGCAACCACATGACATCAGACATATGACAATTCAGGAGAAAGATGAACATATTAAAAACTACCGTCATTAAGACTGCTGAAAACTGTGAAGTTATCATCACCATGTGAGAAAAACTTCAGGGGAAGTGACCTGTCCATACTCACTATTATTGTAGAACGTAAAGCTATAAGGAGTCAGAGATATGTATGTCGGTTGTATTTGATTTCTGTTACTGTAATAAATATCTTAACTATATTAACTTAGAAAGAACAAAGGCCTATTTTGTCTCACAACATAGAGGTTTCAGCCCATCATCAATTGGCTCTGTTGCTTTGAGCCTGTGACAAGGCAGCACATTATGGCAATAGGGTGTGACAAAATCATGTACATCATGGCCAGTTGGGGAAGAAAGCAAGAATTGAGGGTTCCACAATCCCATTTAAGGCCACTGCCCAAGTGATCCAAAGACCTCCGGGTGGGCCTTACTTCTTACATGTTCTACCACTTCCAAATAATGACATTGGTTGGGGACCAAGAATTTAATACATGGGCTATTGGAAGACAGAAATATGTTTGACAGTTAAATATGCTGCATTTTAACTATAGTATCTGTGTTATACAAAGGTATAAGACCATATTACTGAATTTAGTAAACATCAAAACCCTCCATAAATCTAAGGTATTGAATTAGGGAACAAACAGGAATATAAGACTTCCTCTTATATCCTCTTATATATACATCTATATGCTGCTGTGATCCTATTTAGGAAGTCTTTACCCATTCATATGGGTTCACATGTTTCCCCTATGTTTTCTTTTAACAGTTCCAATGATTTGAGTTTTCTATCTAGGTGTTTAACCTATTTTGAATTGATTTTTTGCACAGGATGATCGATAAGGATGCAGTTATATGTGGATATAAAGTTTTCTCAGCTTTATTTGTTAAAGTCTATCTTTTCCCAACATGTAATTTTGGCTCCAAAATCAGATAGCTGTAGTCATGTGGATTTTTTTCTATATCCACTATTCTATTCAGTGTGTCTATGAAGATGTTCCTCCTTTAACAACTTACCTGCTTATGGACTATTTAGACTTACTACGGGAAGTTGTTTTGACTGGCAACCCAGCTCCCAGATTTTTCAACTCATTTTTTTTGTAACTCTGTGCATCTTGTTTATAGAAGTCTCTTAGGAAGACCTAAGAGGTTTTTTGTTTGTTTGTTTGTTTTTTGTACAATATTCCTTGTTTATGTAGTACTCTAGATTTTGCTCATGGTTCTGTACAGTACAGTACTGCATGTAAGAGTTATACAAATTAAAGTCAAATTGGAGTTTCCTTTGACCATTTCTTTGTTCTGAATATTGTAAGGTACATACAATACTATCTACAATTCCTCATTTAACAGCTAATTCATTTAGTAAATTAGTCACAGGAATATAACCTGGTAGTTAAATAAAGAGTGTCTGTATATCTATTTTTGTGTCAGTACCATTCTGGTTTTATTAATACATCTGTATCAGTCATGGATAACTAGAAGAATTCATGTAAACAAGATATGAGAATGCATAAGAAATTACAAGTTTGGCTTACAATGTCACCTACAAAGTTGGCTGATGAAGCGTGAAGAGGTAGGGACCCTGGCTCTCTACTGAGTCACATAGTTAAACCTTCTATATGTCTCAAGCTGACACAATGAACAACATCCTAGAACAATAAGGATATGTCCTTTTCACACCAGGATGTAGAACTGCTGAATTATTTAGTTAAGCTTTTAGACTCCTGAGGATGACACGTTGTATCAACAATAACAATTGCTTTATACTATAATTTGAAATATGGTATTTTGATACCTTCCACCTTACTCTTTTTTGGGGTGATTATTTTGGCTATTTCTTGAATCTTGTGTATTTATTTATTTATTTATATTTGATAGAGGGTCTTGCTACATAGTTCAGACCAGTGTGATATTCCTGTCTCGATCTCCAATGGAAAATGAAAATACACTTTTTAAAGTGTATTATTAAACAATATTGTGAAAATTAAATATTAATTAATTCAAAATTAAACTAAATACTTCAAAATAATATTCAAAAATTAAAGTTAAATTGTGAATCCAACTAAGAGACCAGAATGTAGTGTATCATGTGTATGAATCAATAATCAATTCAGAATAGTCACATAATATTTGATTAAGTTAAGATATATAAAAATATCAACTAAGAAAAAGTCCCTTCCTGGTTCTCGTCTCAGTCCAAGAAGTCTAAATTTACAATCCTAAAACCATGTTATTGAAATTCCACCAAGTTAATTTCAATCTACCACTCCCAGCGCAACCCATGGCAATAACAAAGACACTAAGATATATAAATATAATTATTGGGGAGCCAAGGGGCCCTAAGTTCAGCCATGAAGATGGCTTTCCAGAGACAAGAGAGCAACCCAGGGCTGCACCTGGGTATTATTCAGTGGAGAAAGGGGAGTGGCTTGAGAAAGGGAATTGTGGGAAGAAGGTGAGCACTGTGAGCTGGGCTAGGTAGGAGGCCTGCATTTACCTCCTCCATATGCAGAGGAAGTAATTTGTATGATGCTATTGAGATAGTATCTAATATTTTGGGAGTCTGGTGCTTCAGCTCTGATGTGTAATCTTCCAAGCCCCAGGAAGTCATAGCCTCCATCTTGAGGCTCAATCCCAGCTGACAGCATGGAGTATTGGGCCTTCATACTGTCTCAACCAGGCTCATATTGTAGAGCATCACGTGTAGTTATCAGGGAAACACATGTACCGTCTTCAGAAATTACCACCAGCACCTCAGCTAGACTAATACACACTGCTTAAGGCCAATTGAAAGGATAATGAGAAGTCCTAGCCAGCTCTGTACATTTCAGTATGAGGAAATAGGGTCAGGCTCAGTCAAAATGGGAGACAGTTGTTCTTCTTTCAAGGGGAGCTGTTCAAGCAGACCTCCACATTGATGATAGTAAATAATTCCTAAGAATAAGACATAACAAAAATACCGGAATAGCAAATATATGACTAGCACTTCTAACAGTTTGGAAATAGGATATTGCATAAAGTTCTAATATGTGGTGGATGTGGACAGTGTGCATGACACCTACTCATGTTAAGAGTCACTTGTGGGACTGAGATACTGCTATTTCCTTGATATCCACCCTGTAGAACTGGACAGAATCATGACCCATAGTGTACAGGAGAAGTCCATTTGTAGAATATGCTAATGAAAATATTTTGCTGTTGTGTACAAAAGAATAATTGAAAGACTGCTGTTGTATACCTCTTTCTGCTGTGTTTAATTTTTTTGCTCTATTTGGTGGATTTTTTCCATTCTCATTCATGGAGTCATGGTCTTTTTTTTTTTTTTTTTTACTGTACCAGGTATTGAACTCAGGACCTTGCACTTGCCAGGCAAGCGCTTATTCTCCTGAGCTATCTCCCTGGCCCCAGTTGTGGTCATTTTGATCCCTTTCTAGAATATCTTTTAGTAGTTTGTGTAGGGCTGGCTTTGTTGTTGTGAAATTCTTTCTTTGTTCTTTATTCTGGAAGTATTTTACTTCTCCATTAAACTTGAAAGAGATTTTTGTAGGGTAGATCAGTCTGGGCTGGAATTTGTTTTCTTGCAAGATTTGTACTTTGCACGATGCTCCTCCTCCTCCTTCTCTTCCTCCTCCTCCTCATCCTCATCGTCCTCCTCCTCTTCCTCTTCTTCTTCGTTTCACCCATATTTATATTTTCTTTCTTTATTTTTTATATGTATATGGTACAGGGTCTACAGGGTCTCACTACATAGACTGGACTCATAGTGATTCTCCTGTTTTCAGTTTCCCAAGCGCTGGCATTACAGGTACATGCCACCATGCCCAGTCTCATCCATGCTCTTCTCGACTTGATGGTTTATAAAGAGACATCTGCCATTATTCTCATGGATTTTTCTTTAAATGTGATCTGTTTCTTTGCTCTAATGGTTTTTAGTATACTATTCCTGTGCTGAATTTCTGAGATCTTGATTATTATATGTCTGGGTGTTGTTTTAATTGGGTTAATGTTATTTGGAGATCTATATGCTTCAGTTACCTGGATGTCAGATTGTTTCCCCATATTTTGGAAGTTTTCTGCTATTACTTCTGCCCATATGCTTTTTATATCATTTGCACAGATTCCTTCTTTCTCACTGATGCCTGTTAGTCTTATGTTGTTCATAATGGCATCATCTTGCAGATGTTGAATTATTTTTTCTTGCATCCTAGTTGTTATTAAGAGATCTTTTCTTACCTTTTCACTAGCTGCAATGGTGTCTTTAAGGTCTGAAAGTCTATTTTCACTTTCACTCAAATGGTTTCTCCAGCTTGTGATTGAGGTTTTAATTTCCTGTATAGCACTTTGAATCTGCTTCCTGCATTCTGTTACTTTCCTATATTGCTCATTCAAGGATTACATCATTTTTCTATTCACTATTTTTTTTTACCAGTGTCTTTTTATAAGCACTTAGTACTTCTTTCGTTATTGTTATCATTTCCTTTTTTGCTTCAGAAATTATTTCTGATCTGATTTCCTCTATATGTTTCTGCAGTTGTTTCTTTACTTCAGATGCTATTATTTCAGAAGTTTCCGATGTGCAATTTCCAATTTCTTCTATGGTATTGTCTTCTGCATTTGTTCTGGGTGGGCTTGGGGCATGCAAATGCATTTTGCCCCTTCTCTTTGTCAATTTGTATATAACTGTCTTCTGATCTTTGGTGTAGAGCTTTACCTTATTTATTACCTTAGCACCAGGTCTGGATCTACCAAGTTCAAACTTGTCTAGGTAGGTGTGGCTTGGGTCTGGCTGCTGTGTTCCATTTCTTCCTGCTGCAGCCCTTAGAAGTGAACCCACTATGCCACTCTAGCAAGATATTTTGCTCCTGCATCAGGTGGGTGGGTCTTGCTTCTAACCTCTCTGTAGGGAGTTCTGCCACAGGGTTCCACACTGGGCCTGTCTGATGGAGGAAGTTCCATATACACACTAGGCCTTGATGCTTGGTTATATGAGTTTCTGGTGCGCCCCAGGCAGTCCCACTCACATGCTGGGCCTAGGCTGTGTCTTGAATGGGGATCCAGTGGGCACAGCAGTCAGACACAAGCCATACCCATCTGGATAAGAATTTGGAAATCACACTCCTGTAATCTCTGAAATAATAGCATCCGAAATAAAGAAACAACTTTCTCTCCCTCCCTCCCTCTTTCTATCTCTCTCTCCCTTCTTCTTGTTCTGTAAATTTTGAGGCAGGGTTTCACTAAGTTTCCTAGGCTGGAATCAAATTTATGATCCTCTTGTGTCAGCCTCTCAAAGTTCTGGGATTATAGGTGCAGGCAACATGCCCAGCTGTTTTGAAACTTAATTGTTTTCATTTAGTTGAAACAAAAATACATTATAAATGTTAAGCTCCCCCAAGATGTGGATACTAATTATAACTTCTATGACTAAGTTAATTTAAACACACATGTTTTTGAACTTTTTTTTTTTGTATTTTAGGAATGGATCTTCAGGGTGTTCAGGATCTCATTACTAGATCAGACCTGTAGTGATCCGCCTGTAAACATGTATTTTTTAATTGAGTTGCTGTATATTTTCCCCCCTATGACAACTGCTTATTTAAAATAAATTTTGGATCCAGGCGTGGTGGCGCACACCTGTAATCCCAGCACTTGGGAGGCTGAGGCAGGAGGACTGGTGTTTAAGATCAGCCTGGGCTACAAAACTGAGCTCAAGGCCAGCCTGAACTGTACAGCGAGACCCTGTCGCAAAAAGACAAAAAAAATTTTTTGGTCTCTACCCCCTTGTTTCTACTATAACAGCATCATTGTGTTTCATTTCTCTATTTTCATTTCACTTTTCCAACCTTAATATATTTTATAAAATAATAACAGTAGCTACCAGTAAGTACTGCTAGGAATTTAATTTTTTTACAACATTAGGTAACATAGAATCATCTCCTGTTTTTTGTTTTCCATCTCCCTTTGATATCCTTTCTAAACACACAAAGGATAGTAATTGGTCCACTCCAATTCTAGAAATTTAAGTTATACCCAACAGGAAATTAATAAGATATGGTGCATACACAATGGGGTCTTGTAAACATTAAGATGATGGAGAAGGTAAGTAGGTTAGTAAAACCTTCAGTATAAAAATTAGTCTCAGGGGTCCTGCAGAGAGAGCTCAGGGGCAGAAGTGCCTGCCTGGCAAATGCAAGGTCCTGAGTTTGATCCCTGGTTCTGGAAAACAAAACAAAGCAAAACAAAACAAAGCATTAGTCTCAGGGCCAGAAAAATAGCTCAGAGCATAAGTACCTGCCTGCTGGCAAATGCAAGGTCCCAAGTTTGATCCCCAGCACAAAAAAAAAAAAAAGTCTCAAAGCTGGACATAATGGCATGTGTCTGTAATCCTAGCGCTCAGAAAGCTGATGTAGGAAGGCTGCCATGATTTTGAGGTCAGCCTGGAATACATATTGTGACCCTGTTTAAAATAAAGAAATAGTCTCAAGACCCCTCAGGAATTTTAAATTTTTAACAGCGTTTGTCTCTGGAAATCAATTATAAATTTTTTGGGGAAGAAAATTGTAAATATGGGAATACCAGTAACACACCTGGGGCAATGTGAGGATCTAAGTGACAAAGCAAACATTGCTTAAATATTATTTTTATTATGAAATAGTTTAAATAGAAAGATACAGAGAGGAAGATTCAACTCGTACACTCATAACCAGCTTTATCTAATTTTAAGAAGTAGTTATCCTTGCTTATTTTTTAAAGGAATAAATATTTTCCCTTTTAGTCTTTCCCTAGGTCTCATTTTTCTTTCCCTGTAGAGATCAGCACTGTTGTGGATTTCATGATTATTTCAAGGAATGCCTTTACCTTTTTCCTATGTAGTAGTTAGCCATGGAAAACACATGTACTATCAGTTTACATATTTTCAGACTTTATATATGTGGTACGATATGATACAAAATATTCTGTAGCTCAATTTCAGTAATAGTATTTTAGGGACTTATCCACAATCATAGAAATATCTGTAGTTATCTGTTGGGCATGGTGGTGCATGCCTGTAGTCCCAGTACACAGGATGCTAAGGCAGGATTGCCATGTGTTTGATGCCACCCTGGGTTACACAGTGGGACCTTGTCTCAAAAACAAGCAGACAAAATAAAACATAACAGAAATATCTTCTTTTTTTTTTTTTTTTTTTTTTTTTGTGGAACCAGGGATTGAACTCAGGCCCTTGTGCTTGCCACACAAGTGCTTATTCTAGTGAGCTATTTCCCCAGCCCCAGATTGCTTCTAACTTTGAATTCTAACATGTAATGCTGCAGTACACCTTCATATACATGTCCCTGAAGCCTGACAGACTCTGGGGATTTAAGCGCAACTGCTGATAGAACAGCATTCACATCATCTTTACTAGACATTATGTAATTATACTAAGTACAGCCACTTCCAATAGTGTGTGTTTTCACTGATCTACATATTTCCAGGAATTGACACAGTGAAACTTTTGCTAATGTGATCATTTTTAAAAAGTTTATCATGATTTTATTTTGTATGCCCATTACTGCTACTGTTGTACAATTTTTCTAATATCCCCCAAATCTACCTTTTCTCTAGTGTATTAACTATCATCCTGTTTTAACAAATATACTCAACTTCCTAATTGTCTTATTGCTTTTAAGAATTTACACTTCATAGGTGAATTCCTGAACTTATGAAATTAAAGAGTAAAAATGTACATTGAAGAATTTTGACTGGAATTTCAGTGAATTTGTGAAGGAAGAACTGTCAACTTCATTGTCTTGACTCCAGCATAATGTGGCTCAATTTTCTTGTTATTCCTCTTTTCTGGATTAGAAAAATGACGGCTTTACATTTAAGTATTAATTCAACTTTTTCCACCTCTAGAATTTAATTCTACGAAAACATGGCTTTTGTAGTTATCTCTTTGTATTGCAAACAGTGCCTGGCAACAGTAGCTACTCAGTATTTACTAGTTTTTGTTTCTCAATTCCTTTTTATTTCAACTTTGTAACCACTGGATACCACTTAAGAAACTTTATTTTCTTCTATTGTGTTTAAAACTTTACTATGTTTTCAAAATTACCTGAATTCACCTGTGCAAATACTTATTTAGTTCCTTTTAATGGAACCTATGAATGGGACCAAAGAAATGCTGTTTTTCTCTCCTTCTAATTGTAATTACTAATTTCCTTGTTCTAAATGTAACCTGTGCATTCTTCTTAGTGAATCCTATTTTAAAAATTTTATTGATTGCTTCTCCACATTCTCTTTAAAAATTTGTAAAACTGTGTTGCAGTTCTACTATTTGTGTCTATAGTATTCAGAGTACACACTGTCACTTATATTCTAAGTTTTGGACTTTCCCAATTCTGACCCAGTATTTCCCAAAATAGTCTTTGTCCACTAAAACATCTTGTTTGAGCTATAAGAAGCAAATTAATATATGCTGAGCATGTAGTACAATGCCTGGTGTTTAACTGGTACTCAGTACCTGTAAGCTATTATTTATTGAGTATCTGCTCTAATTGACATACTATATAAAGTAGTTTACATGCAACTTTCTCATGGAATATACATCAATTTACAACAGACACTATTTCACTTATTAGTCACATTTATACCACATAATATATTTTATTATCCCTATTTTATGAATTAGAGCCCTGAGCTTTATAGAAGTTGTTCAGACACACAATGTCATGATAATGGTAGAGCAATGAATTTCCAGAATCTAATATCTTAGTCCTGGGAAGTGCCTGGTTCCTAGAGACTGAAATAAAATAAAGTTGAACAATATGTACAACAATAATGGAGTGCCTCAAAGACAATTTTATAGGGTATAGATACAAATTCCAGAAAAATAGCAAGCAAAAAATTTTAACTGGACATAGTAATACATTAACTTTGTTTTACTTTATAAAGATGTTTGCATTATGGAAGATAGACTTAATGGTTAAAAAAAGTGTTAGAAAGCTATAATAGTGATGTTGGTGAGGTGAATCTTAGCTCTAAGGTGATAACATTAGTGTCAAAGTATACACATTCTAGAAATATCTAGAGATAGCATTTACAGGACTTGGTGGTTGGTTGGGTTGGGTGGTGACAGTGATTCTCCAATGTGAATTCTCTGATGATGAGCAAGATGTGCATGTTGCCTGAAGGTTTTCTTGCATTCTTTACATTCATATGGTCTCTCTCCTGTATGAATTCTCTGATGTTGGGCAAGGGATCCACAGTAACTGAAAGCCTTCCCACAAACATTACATTCATAAGGTTTTTCTCCAGTATGGACTCTCTGATGCTGAGTAAGAGATGAGTCATTGCTAAAAGCCTTCCCACATTTTATACATTCATAAGGTTTCTCTCCAGTATGGACTCTTTGATGTTGTGCAAGATAGGCAATCTGGCTGAAGGCCTTTCTACATTCTTGGCATTTGTAAGGTTTTTCTCCAGTATGTATTCTTTGATGTTGAGCGAGATGTGAATTCTGACTGAAGGCCTTCCCACATTCTTTACATTCATAAGGTCTCTCTCCAGTATGTATTCTGTGATGTACAGTAAGGTATGCACGAAGGCTAAATGCTTTCCCACAAACATTACATTCATAAGGTTTTTCTCCAGTATGTACTCTCTGGTGTTGAGCAATGGACGACCTGTTGCTAAATGCTTTCCCACACTCAATACATTCATAGGGTTTCTCTCCGGTATGAACTCTCTGATGTTGAGCAAGGTAGGCAAACTGGCTGAAGGCCTTCCTACATACTTTACATTCATAAGGTTTTTCTCCAGTATGAACTCTCAGATGTTGAATTAAATGTGCATTCTGACTAAAGGCTTTCCTGCATTCCTTACATTCATAAGGTTTTTCTCCAGTATGAATCCTGTGATGTTGAACAAGGTTTGATCTCTGGCTGAAGGCTTTTCCACATTCTACACATTTATAGGGTTTCTCTCCAGTATGAATTCTCTGATGAAGAGTAAGGGATGAACTCTGGCTGAACACTTTCTCACAATCATTACATTTTAAAAGTTTTTTCTCTGCATAGACATTTTTGGGTTTAACAATCATTAAATTTGCTTTAAAGCTTTTCTTAAGTGTGCCATGTTTAAATACTTTCTCCTCTTTGGGGATTATCTGTTGTGCATGAAGGAGGGTGTTTTGGTAGAAATTTTTCCAAGATTTCTCATATTCTTGGTCTCTTTCTCCGACAAAGGCTTCTGTATAAAAGATTGTCTCTTCCTTAAAACACACATTTTGATCTCCTGGTTGCCTCTCAAAATTGTCCTCATATTTCCAGTTTTCTCTCAAACTGGGGTACTTAAGGTCATAGCTTGTAAAATTTTCTATCATCTTTTGAGATGACTGTTCTTCATAAAGTTCCTGCTTTGGTGTTAATTCTTCAGTATCACACACAGATTTCCAACCTGAAAATAGAAAGGGAAAATTATCCCTTGTTGTGTACCAGAAAGTACATTTAGAAAAGTATATGTAAAGTTAAGCAAGTGGATTTAATAGGAAGCAAAACTCAAAAGTACACTGGCTTTTGTAGTGCTATATCCAAAAAGAGAAAATACATCATATAGAAACTTTAAGATGAATGATTATGTGCTGGGGAGATAGCTCAGTAGAATAAACGTTTGCCAAGTATAGTGTCCTGAGTTCAATCCCTGGTACTGAAAAAAAAAAAAAAAAAAAAAAAAAAAAAAAAAAAAAAAAAAAAAAAAAA
>PVJA010004051.1:0-89534 GCA_004027025.1 Myocastor coypus | reverse complement strand
CACAGTACTGTGAATGACTTAGCACCAAAGAATTGTATGCTTGGGAATGATTCAAATGTTGCAACTTTGTTTCATTCACTTTATTACTGTAAGACTATCCCAACATAACTGACAACCCATGTTTTAAAAATGGACAAGAGGCTCCCTATTATATGAATGGGCACATAACTGTTATAGCCTGACATAACCAACTCCATTTTAGGTCACCTCCACCATGTTATTGTTCTGTATGCGCCGAACTAAGTTAAGTTTCGGTTTCCATGGTCATTATTTCCATGAGATTCTGGTTCTCCTTTGTGATGTCAATCATACGAGCATAAGTTCCAGTTTCCCCGTCACTGTGTCCATGAGTTTCTGTCTCCCCATTGTAATGCCAATCACACGTTGACCCCCTTGAGTTTAGTACAGCCCAACAGCCTGTGTCGTCCAATCAAGTTATAAGTTATCACACCCTCTTGTTATTTCCACTAATCGAGGAAAAGGTCAACTCTGTAATGATTGCTGTTGGCTTCTGTAGTACCACATGCTTCAGTATAACGTGTATCCTCCAGTCAGATTATAGATCCTCATGCCACTTGTTCTGTAAATCCCCCAATCAAAAAGATGTTTTCCCCTATTAATGACTGCAATTGGCTTCTGTATCGCCGCTTGCTTCTATATAATCCTGACACACCACCTCCTTGGCGTGCCTCTCTGTGCACTTGCACTGAGACCGCCGCTGGGTACCAGCTAAAATAAAGCGCTCTTTTTCTTTTTGGGCGTCTGCCTCTGTTGTCTCATTCTTAGAGTACAACAATAACCAAGGAAGACAGACACATGGCAAATGGACAAGTGAACAGTGTTCCTCGTCACTTGTTACTAGAGAATTTCAAGTAGAGACCACAATAAGACCTGGCTACAGACCCAAGAGATCATCTAAAATTACAAAGACTGATTCAAGGAAATGTTGGGGAGTTTATGGGAAATCAGAAGACCTGCACATTGCTGGTGGGACTATAAAATGGATCTGTCATTTTGGAGAGAAACGAGGCAATGTTGTGGAAAGAAAAACATTGATAACAAATAATCCCAGTCATTCCACTTCCAGCTGTTCACTCTAGAGAACTGGAAGGATTTGTACCCAGATATGCATATCAGCCCCAAAGTGGAAACTACTCAAGGTCCCCTGCATTGGTATAGGGATAAATAAAAATGTGATACATCCTCCCAGAGGAATTCTACTGAGCAACAAACGCAAAAAATACTGTTACATTCAACTGTGTGGGTGGTCTTGAAATCCTCTAAATTCAAAGAAGTCAGATGCAAAAGACTACTTACTGAGCCTTGCCTACAGAATTTATATGCAATTCCTAGTGGGCTGAGCCTGGCAGCATACATCTGTAATTCATTACTCTAGAAGGCTGAAGCAGGACAATTACAAGTTTCAGCTCTGTCTAGGATAATTAGTGCCTTAGAGAGACATTGTCTCAATAAAAGAACTGCAGATAGATTGGTGGTAAAATGTCCTTAGGTTCAATTGATATTACTGAAAACAAAAAAGGAATGTCCAGAAGGCAAATTCAGAGAAACAGTCAGCAGATCAGATGCTTTTTGGAACTTTAGGAGTTGTTCAGACCTAGGAATTGAGGAAGGACTAACACAAATGAAATATTTTGGGGTGTGGACAGTTAGAGAAATATAGGGGATAATGGCACACTAAGAACTTAAGAAAGGTCATTGTGTCATATAACCAGGCTATTGCTTATGTAGCCACTCTCAACAGTGCTTCTAAACTGGTGTGCAACATATAGTTGCATCTACATAAAATTCAGGAATTCATGAACTGAGCCACAGAGTGGAAAATAAATCTGTGCCTGCTTCAGTAAATGGGAAGCAAGGAGTGGCAGGGCTGGAAAGATTACAAAGAGATACAGAGAAACGCTTGGGGGTAAGGTATATTTTCATTATCTTGATTGGAGTAATGGTGCATGCACATTTCATTACTTATTATCCTTTGCATATGTGAAGTTTTCTGAATAGATAACTTGTACACCTTCTTCTTTAAAAAAAAAAAAAAAAGAAGAAGAAGAAGAAGAAGAAAAGACTCTGTGGAGACCGGGCTGATCCTCCATGTCCCTCCCATTTGGCACATACATACATATACAGACACACACACATACACACACCCGTCAGAGAGGAGACACCAGCAGAGAGGCTCACCATTGGCAGAGTAGTGGTGAGGTCTCAGTCTCAAGGGGAATGGAAATCTGAGCGCATATTTTACTCATTTCTCGAGGAAGAAAGCGTAGGGTTCCTTGGCTATGTCCATCCAGCAAGATCTTGTCAAAGTTGAGGAGGTGACAGCAGCACGAGAGGCTATGAACCTTGAGGGATGGAAGTTCAGGTGTGCGGAAGTGGAACATCTTGAGCACTTCTCTGCTAGGGCTGCTGCAACAATGCACACAGACTGGGCAGCTTACAAAGGCTGTTCTCACAATTCTGGAGACTGGAAGTCCAACATCAAGGTATCATCAGGGTTCACTCTTCTGATAGCCATGGATGCTGTCTGTACCCTATCTTCTCGTGGTTTTCCATTTGTGTGTGTCTGGGTCTTTCTCTCCTTTGTTATACCTGTCACCTTGGATTGGGACTCAACAATAACAACTTTATTGTAACTTGATTACCTCCTTAAAGACCTTCTCTCTAGTGTACTGAGAACTAGGATTAGAACATGAATCTGCAAGTAGTGACACAACTTATCTCAGAATAGCCTTAGAGGATGTTGGTGTGAAAGTAGCAACCCTGGCAGGTACTCAGGAGACAGAAGTAGGAAGGAGGAGATTGTAAGAAATAAATCAGGCAGCCTCAGATATGAGTTTCATAAATAAGGCTTGGGAGGTGAGATTTTATTTTTGACTGCCCTATCTTGAGTGGCTATAGCTCCTTTGAAAGCTTGGGTAGCCCAGAACTGCCCTAGCATCACCAGGGAGGCTGTTTGTGATGCAGATTCTCGAGCTCCACCCCAGACCAACTATAATGGTTAATTGATACTATCAATTTGAGAAGTTTATAAACTTAACTAAGCCACCTCAGCAAGTCTATACTCTAGAGTGTAGAGGTCCTGCCCTAAGGCGGCTAATTGCCTGGATGGTGTAGAGGGGAAAGGAGGAAGGATTAACTTGCTTCTACTTTTCAGAGGAGCTCAAGCCTTTGCCTTCAGCTTGGATAGCATCTCCTGACTTCTAGCACAGACTCTTCGGCTTCCACCTCAGATCCTTTAGTTTTCTGGTATACACTCTTTAGCTTTCCATTGCAGACCCATTGGCCTCCTGATACAGACTTGCATGGGAGGTTGCAGTAAAGTCCAGACCTTGGACTGGAACTGTTAGTCTCTAGCATACAGACTCCCTCTGCACACTTCCTCATCTGACTCTGTGGGTGACCATCATAAGCCAATCTTGTAACTCCATATCCATCTGTATATCTTGTGCTATATCTGTTTCTCTAGTAAAACCACTGACTGATACACTAACTGTTATGGCTTGTGTGTATTTGCCCCCCTAAAGTCTCATTTAGTTATGAGGCAGACTTCTGGAGTCTGTGATGAATTCCTGATTCAGCTCTGGGATTATGGGTGTGAGCATTGCTGGGATTATGAGCTCAAATGCTGCTGGAATTATGGGTCTGAGTGCTATACCCAGCCTGGAGCATACAGCCTGAACACAACATAAGGGAGACAGACTTGCTCTCTGTTGCCATTATTGCTGCTACTGCCATTTACTCTTGCTCTCTCCTCTTTGCTGCCACCATGAACAGTTGCCCTCTGCCATGTGCCACTCTGCCTTGGAGCTAGCTGAGTATTGAACTTAAACTTCCATTAACTGTGAGCTACATACACCACTCCTTCCTTCACTTTGGATGTCATATGTTGGCCCCAGCAACAAGAGAAGAGTAACTGAGATACCAGCCAAATCAGAGCATACATTAAAATG
Source organism: Myocastor coypus (assembly GCA_004027025.1). Taxonomy (NCBI): domain Eukaryota; kingdom Metazoa; phylum Chordata; class Mammalia; order Rodentia; family Myocastoridae; genus Myocastor; species Myocastor coypus. Next base: position 85,563 of record PVJA010004051.1, on the reverse strand, counting down.
TCCCAGGTGAGCTCTATGTCAGCATCAAGCAATCCTGGTTTAGACTATAAGCGTCTTACAAGCTCCCTGCCTCTCAGAAGCCAGGTAGTCCAGGATGGATCCCAGTTCTAATAGCTTCTCACCTGCCCCTCTACCCCCTTGTATGTACTTGTGTGACTACCTGTGTAATCAAGTTATAATGAGGCTGTAATGAGTCCTATTAGCAAATGGGTTTGCACTCAATTGATTTTCTAGTTGTGCAAATGTGCTCAATAATGACCCATTTTAACAGTAAGTACAATTACCTCAGAAACCCAGCTCTGCCTATGGCAGTGAGAGAACTTTCTGAGATGATCCAGCAAGAAGGCATCTCACAGGCATTCTTGCCCCAGTGGCCTCCTCAGAGCGCTGCAAAATGGGAAAGGAAATGCTAGAAGACAGACCCAGGTAGTTATGGTTCCCAGCCCTGGACTGGGCAGGCAGTACTCGGGTCTACAGGGCCTGTGGGTGGTCACGACCATCCTACTGCCTCATTGCCACCATCTACAGACTCAGAGCTGGGTCCTTGTCACCCAGCAAAAGAACAGAGGAGCCTGGACACCTCATGGCTCCACTGAGCCATGCTCAGCCACTGCTGATACCTGCTGGTAGAGGTTTGGAAGGGCATTACCTCTTTCCCAGGCCTTAGAATGACATCTCTGTAATAGGCCATTGCTTCTTGTCTTCCTGTAGGTGCTCTTCTCCAGTGGGAAAAACTGGCTGCTTGGGAATGGGCAAGGAGAAGCTTGGCATTTGGGAGGGTCGCAGGCTGAGAGATAAAAAGGGTGCTGGGGGCCAAGAAGGTTACAGACCTCACAGCCTCTTCTGTGCTGCTTAGGGAAGCTCAATCTGGACATGACTTGTTCAGCTTTCTGCTCTCCCTACCTATGGTCCCTGGCAAGGACCCAGTTTCTTAATGAACTCTCTATAACTGGTTTCACTCCCTGAGCCCTATTTTAACCTTTGGAAAGTAAAACAGACTGGTTTCCCGTTCAGTTCTGCTGTTTGAATGGTGTTGTCTCTCCAATGCTCACGCTGAAATTCATCCCTGGGCTAGATCAGGATGTTCACAGGTGGTTCTTTGGTGAAGTGACCAGTAGATTCATGTTTTATGAAAGAGCTGGAAGGAATTAACTCATAGCTTTTTGCTCTTCCTGTTTTTCTACCAGGCAAAAACACAGGGATGGACCCTCTTCCTACCTTTGCCATCAGGGATGACAGTAAGTTCTGCCTCACACATCAAATGCAGTGCCTGATCTCAGACTTCTCAGCCTCCAGAACCACAAGCATAAATGTTCTTTCTAAATTACCTGGTCTTGGTCACTTTGTTACAGCACCACAAACAGGCTGAGACAACCTCCCTTGACTGATAAAGAAAGAGAGGAAATGAGACAGTGAAAAATTCAGGTCAGTCAGCAAAAACCTGAAGGACCTTTCTGCTTCTCAAACTCAGATCTAACGGGATAAAACAAACTGCCCCCTTACTCCTTAAGGGGACAATCTCCTTATACCAAGCTATTACATCATTCCCTGACCTAGAACCTGATGCCTGCCTGGAGTTTGTGTCACACAGAGTTCACCATCTGACTCCTAGATCCATTTGGCCCCTCTCTCTCTTATTTGTTTTAATATATATGTCAGGAATCAAACTCATGATCTCACACTTGCCAGACAGGTGCCATGCCACTAAGCTATATTCTCAGCATTAATATTTTCAAATCTTCTTATTTCCTCTTTTTTATATCAGGAATCAAACTCATAACCTTGCACTTGTCATGTGAGTGCTGTGCTGCTGAAATTTATCTCCAGCCTCTTCTTCATTCTGAGCCCCCATCCTACTATGTAGTCAAAGGAAGACTACCAGTACCATAGCAGGCTGAAAGAGGGGGAGAGAGAAGTTTTACTCTGATTGCCTCTCTGCTACAATAAGGATGGTTTATGACTTGACCCTCTGTAGAAGTTTACATCTATTATAGTTAGGTCTAAATTTGCCCTCAGGATTGTCATTTGTTTGTTGATTAGATCTCTGGGGCACTAGATCCCCAATGAGTTGGAGAGGTGTACATGTCATCAGGATGTGAGACCCAGTTGGGATGGGCCCCAAGGGTCTAACCTAGAAAAGTACATTCTTGTCTCAGGCTCCTCCCTTCTCTTCCTGCATGGTGGCTGCTACTGGCCAAAGAGTTCACCTCCACTGTTCCTTTCTACAGTGCCATTTTTGCCTTGGGGCTGCCCAGCTATACTGAAACTGAAACTGCAAGCCAAAATCATTCCACCCTTTACATTGGGGATGTCAGGTATCCTGTCCCAGTTATAGGAAAGCAATTAAGACAACAACCATATCAGGTCATGTCCCTCATGACCTGCAGAATCCTCATCATCCCTGTCTCCTTCAAAAGCTCAGGAGTGCTGGCAGCGCCCCACTGCTGTCCATTCCATGATGCTGTGCCTTCTTTAATGGTTCCCTTGACCCTCTGATAGATAATCCTCTTATTAAATTCTTCTCAGCTCTTCTATCACTCCTGTCATCTCTTTCTGGCAGTGACCCTGACCCATACAGAATCTTATATTTCTGATCTCCAACTCTCCAATACAAAACTAAAGAAGGAGCAGTGGTAGTCCTGGATTAGAATTGAGGAAATTGAGATTTGGAATTCACATGCAGGAGCCCCGTGCCATAAATTAGTTAATAATTAGAATTTTGGACCTATTATATTTGTGGTGTACAAGTGGGAAGTAAATAAGGGCTTATGGAATAAATCAGTGGCTAAATTAACAACCATCTATCAGACTCTCAACTGCAGCATTTTAATTCAAGTTCTATTCCAGGCTAATCATGGTGCTTTCTTCATAATTCATAGGCACTATTGCCCACCGCGGTCTATAGCCCATCCTAAGTTCTTCAAAGACCTCCTCTGGCCTAACTGCCCCCAGATTCATCCCAGCTTAACCTGATCAGCTTCTTCAAAGAGTGCCGTTACTGGAGCCACTCAGTGTTCCCACCACTGCATTTTCTACCCATGAGCCTTGATATCACAGCAGCCCTTTGCCTTCATCTACAAATTTTTCCAGTATACGGCAGTTTTAGCAGGACTATTAAAAAGCTGTCAGAGAAGTGCTGGTAATGGCAAAAACATTTCTCAGGGGCCGTCAGTGGCCCCACATATCCATCAGAATGGGCTTGCACGACAAGGCGGCCCTCATTTAGAACATGTCAGTTCTGATTATTAATGTGGGGAGAACACCTGCTCGGCGCATTTGTCTGGGAGGTGAGCTTAGCAGGACATGAGGGCAAGCTGCAGCCTCAGCTGCAGAGAACACTCTGGTGTCCAGGCCCAGTCTGCTGGAAGGCCACGGTAATTAATTAGGATTTGGCTATCTCAGCATTGAGAAAAGGGAGGAAGGAAGGGCAGAGCAGGCCAAGAGGGCCATGCAAAACTTAGAGGCTAGGCTCCCCCTGGGTAAGGAAAATGTACTTCAAATCTGAAATCCACAAAATGCTGATGTGTTCATTTGTTATCAGATTTATTAGCTCACAAATCAGCTCCAGGAGGAGCAGAGATATAGCTCGGTGGTACAGTGCCTGCCTAGCAAGTACGAGGTCCCAAGTTCAATTCCTGGTACCTAACACACACACACACACACACACACACACAAACACAATAGCCCCAGGGACTCCCTACAAAATGGTCCTGAGTGTTCAAATCCTACTGGTGAACCAGAGGGCTCTGCTTTGCTATTTCATGAACCAAAGCCTTTCTGGACATAAAACTCCATCTCTATCACCATTCAGCCAAGACCGCATGTTGATGTATCTGTCCATCCATCCATCTGTTCATTTACATATGAATGTTTGTATTTCTCTCTCATCCACCCATCTATCCTTCCATCTATCCATCCACCCATCATCCATCCATCCCTCCATGCGTCTAACTATTCTTCCATGCATCTATCTATCCACTGAGGTATGTTTTCACACAACTGGCATTTATTAAACAACTACTCAGGTCTAGATGACATGCGAGTCCTGAAGAATAACACTGAGATGAACTGGACCCTAGCCAATTCTTGACTTGAAGGATTTCTCAGGCAAGCAAGGGAAAAAGACACATGCTTGGGAAATATGGCCCTGGGTAAGCACATAGCAACAGGTCACCTAAAGTGCAGACACAAGACTAACTGGAGGAAATCTCTGACTTGGGTTATGAAAGGTGAGTCAGAATTTGGCAGGTACACAGGAAAGGGCATGAACTGAGACATATAAGCCCCTTTCAAGCAGAGAGTGGCCTACACTGAGACATGAAAGACTCAGTACAAGTGAGTTGTAAGACAGAAGGAGACGACTAAGAGGAGAAAGCAACAGACTCTTTGAGGCTTCAAGTCCCCAATGGAATCATATATTTGTGAGAAAGAGGTAGAGCCTCATGAGGGGACCAGAGAGATAAGTGATACCTCCTTTGTGTGTGTGTGTGTGTGTGTGTGTGTGTGTGTGTGTGTGTGTGTGTGTGTTGTGCTGGGGATTGAACTCAGGACCCTGTGCTTGCCAGGCAGGTGTTTATTCTACTGAACTATCTCCCAACCCTAAGTGGAATCTCTAATTCATATTGATGTACCCTGTGCCTAAATATGGCATGGAGTCCCCAGTATAGTAGATGCTCAATGTCCTGTCTGCACAATTCTGTTGCTTCACTAATACAGCCTTTTCTCACCAAAAAACTAACTGGAATTCTCAAAAACTGAGGATTTAAGTAGAAGAATGAATTCCAGGCACCACACATGTGCTCCACGTTCATTGTTCTATTTTAAAACTCACTGCATTGTACCAAGAGTAGTCTTCTCGAGGAATCTAAAACTCAGTGAAGCTAAGTAACTTGGTCTTGGCCCCTCAGGTGACAAGTGAGGTTGCTAGTTGAGGGCCACAGATTTTGTTTCTCAAGCATCAGTCATTTTTCTGCCACTCTTCCAACACCCACCTCATAGCCAATGGAAAGAGGATCATTAGGTAGGACACAGAATCTTTTAGAACTGTGCTTGTCTGGGAATAATTAAGCCCAGGGTCAGAAAAGTGAGGAGGACTTGCTTCATGCCACTGTGACCTTACAACATGATAAAGAGAAGGGGTAAAGTTTTTCAGCAGTGTTTGTTGGGCTTTGGATAGGATGAATGATGGGGGAATTTTGCTGTATCAACATAAATTTCTGCCACTGACTGAGTGCTTCCTAGAAGAGAAATCTCAAGCATCTAGATCTACTTGCTCATTCTAGAGAGAAAACTTCCATCTCAATGATTCTTATGTGGGCAAATGGTTGAGGCTGAAAGAACAGAAAGCAATAACCACTCCCCAATCCAGGCATCCTGAGCCTGTGGTTCCTAGAGCACAAAGAGCCCCCATATCCCTCCTCCACTTGGGCTATAGCTAACTATGGTGTCAACTTACAAAAGGCCGAGTTGACTGCATTAGCATGTTGTTTACATATCTGGATAAATGACTTATTAAACAGAGAAGACCCAGCTGAGTGTGAATGGCACCAACCAACAGGCTTGTAGCCTGAATGTAACAAAAAAGAAAAAAGCCTTGCTTCTGTTTGCTTGGAAGAGCTCTGTCTTCACTGACACCTTTGGACACCTATCATTCACCTTGCAGCATGGACCCTTCAGCTTCCTGATAATGGATCCACAGAACTCTGCAAGGAGCTCCAGGTCTTCAAATTTTGAGTAGATCCTTTGGCTCTCTAATGCATAGATGGCCCTTTTGCAGTCTTCCACACCTGACTCTGCAGGTGGACATTATCTATCTATCTATCTATCTATCTATCTATCTATCTATCTACTCCTCTAGTGAACACTGACAATTTGTCTAAGCATCATCTGGATGAACCAGTCTTTAGCAAGACAATGAAAAAGCCTGTGGCCATCCTGGCTTCCATCACAGGAGGCATAACTGCTTTTCTGACTGCAAAGAGAAACACTCTTTTAGCACCAAAGGAGGGGACTTTCCAAACCTTCTTCTTGCTCCAGCTCAAGAGCTCCAATTTGGGGAATTACTTTAGGCTGCCTTTTGATGGGGAGCGTAAAGGGCAAAGTTTGGGCTGCAAATAAAATTGAGTGCACAGAGCCAGGGTTGCTAACCTGCACCGGCAGCATTTTAAGGAGCTTATAGGCAACTCCGGGGAAGAGCTTATTATACCTCTGCTTCCAAGGAACCTGTGGATCAGATTTAATCTATAAAGCAGCCCGTCAAGGTCTTATCCTTGGGTGAACACAACCTCCAGCAGAGCCTGGCTGAGCTTGAGGCCCCTCCCCAGCACAGCCAGCAAGCACAATGCCCAGCCCTAGGAGTCCAGGCTGGAGCCTCCTGCGTGCTGCACTCCCTTGTCTGAGATGCAGGCACTCTGCCCACTTGTCTTCTACAGCCAGTAAAATGGAATGATCTTATTTTTTTAACAATGCTAGGCCATAATTTGGGCACTAGGATCACTCTCTCTGCCGTAAACCTAGAGATAAAAAAAAAAAAAAAAATTCTGGTTTCTGGATCAATCCACCAGATGGTTCATCTCTAGCCACCACACATTATGTCTGCCATTGCACCGCTCTCTTTGTAAATCGTAACTACTTGGCAACCTTCCTTTCAGTATCTTTTGCCTAGTTAACCTTGCAACCTCATTCCCTAAAGTCACCAAACCACACACCTCCCACAGTGCACCCTGTTCCTGTGCTTGCTCTGAAACACATCTGTCTCACGTTTTGGGAGCCACTGCCCGGTGCCAGCTAAGTATATTACTGCCTTGAAAATTAACTCACACACTGAGAATAATCACAGAAAAGACATTTGTTTTCCTACAAGGTTTTTTTCAGATGTTTTAATGCAGACAATTTTACCCTAAAACCCAAACTGGAAGAGAGAGAGAGAGAGAGAGAGAGAGAGAGAGAGAGAGAGAGAGAGAGAGAGAACTTTAAAATCTGCATAATTTGAAAGTGCTTAATGTAAATTAAATAGATCAGCCTAATTTTATTTCAGTACTCTTTAATTGCATTTATAATTAGTAAAATACATTAACGTGCTATACAGAAGGTCAGGAGTTCTGGTAAAGGGATCTAATTAAAATGCTCCATTGCTTTTCTGTCCCACACATGCCAAGGAACCTGGAGGTCTGTTTCCGGCCACACTGAGAACTGGATCCATTTTTAACTCATCTCTGTCTTCATCAAAGCAGGCAGTGTTGGGATTCTACAGCCCTCAGTGTGGAGCCTCAGACTGTTTATCTCTCTCCACCTATCAGCCTCCCCTGAGCTGTCTGTGAGTTTCCACCATATAGGAAAAGCCAGGCTCCTTTGTCTACACATTGTACAGTGTTTCAACAAGAAACCCTGAGATCCACGTTCTGTTCCGTCACACCCATTTGACAGAGAGGCTGGTCCGGTGAGACCTATGCCCTAGCTAAAGGCTCGAAGCAGCAGCAAAACCCACAGCACTGGGACATCTTCCCAGTCTCTAAGAGATCCCATTTGCTATGTGAGAAGCAACTGAGAGCAGAAATCCCTTTCTGTAATAATCACAGCATGACACTAACAACAGAATTGATTTTTTTCTCTCTCTCCTCCAATTGTTACCAAAATCACCCTGAAATTAAGTACAGGACACCACAAGGCCCTAACACGTCACCACACTATATCCTCCCATCCCACAATCTCTTAGCCATTTTCCATGGCCACCTCATGCCTGCTTGCCTGCCTGCCTTTGAAACCCCTGTCACTGTATGGCACAGATCCCAGGTCTGCCCACACCTCAGCCAAGTCTCCAGGGCACAACACAGTCCATTCAGAGGACAAAGACATGGCCTTCTCTCCCTGTGCCCTGTCCTGTGCATCAAGCCCTGGTCCCAGGATGTCCTGCCCCAGTGTGTTCTCTCCTCCCTGTGCCTGGTTCACATCTCACCAGAATGTGCTTGTGGCAGAAGACAAAGGAGCAAGCAAGTGTATCGGGTCTTCCCCAGCACTCAGAGCCGATCCACAGTTAGCAATGCATCACTGGATTTGTGATACCAGGTGTTGTGAGGTCATTCATTTCTCCAACCTGAAGCATAGTCCATTACTGCACCTCTGCCTGTCTGCCTCTTTCTCTGCCTCTATCTCTGTCTTTCTGTGTCTCTGTCTGTCTGTCTGTCTGTCTGTCTGTCTACTATCTATCTGTGCCTGTGATCCTGGAGATTGAATTCAGAGACTTCTCACAAAGATACAGCCTCAGGACTTTTTAAATTTTTTATTGTATGTTCATTTTTGATGGAAGGTCTCACAAAGACTCTAAGTTGCCCAGGATGAGCTCAAGCTTACAGACTTCCTGCCTCAGCCTCCCAAAGTTCTGGAACTACAGGCATGTGCCACTATGCCCCACTTGCTCCTATTTATATACTTCCTTTCATGTGTAAGTTATATAACTGCACATATACTTATATATGCAATAAAAATATACATACTTAATGGGAGAAATGAAACACGTCATATACCTATGCACAAATATATGACAGACATATACCTACTTATAAACATGTTTATGTAAAAAATACATTGTTAGTGGGAGAAAAGGAAGATTCATGGGTAGCTGTAGAAAAACACATTCATTTTCAGAAGATATATATATATATATATATATATATATATATATATATATAAAACAATGCCTATATAGAGCAATAGTCTCTCATTTACATCCTTATTAATTTTAAATTCAACCATACCGCACTACATTCTAGTCACTGACTTTTATTGACCAGGCAAGGGACTTGACTTTACCCAATAAGCAGCATGTACACTGCTTGATTTTTGGTTCAAAGCCCAGTGGGGTCATTGTAATAAGTCTCTTTACAGATGAACACTTTGAGATTCAGAGTGAAGCCCCAGGGTCTCACGGGAAGCAAGTAGGAGAGCTGCTCCTGACTCAGACCTGCATCACACTGGTGGTGTCTGTGCCTCAGGCCACCCAGCACTAACACCAGTGGTGTTTATGTTGTGCCTATAAGAACAGGGACCCAGGGAGACATCAGCTCAGGCCGCTACGTGATCATTTTTTTTTACCAGACAATATTAAGATTCTCCTTTTGCATCCAGGGGACAAAACAGGACATTCAGAAAAAGCCTCCAGAAGGAAAGAGGACAGCTATGTGCACAAGTCACATGGCAGCACAGGCCTCACGGGGAGGAGCAGGCAGGTGAGGAAACTGCACCACAGCACCAGCTTCATGCCTGTGGCCCAGCAGCCATCTAATAGATTCTCTCTGTGCCACTTCTCACCTCGGATCGCTAGGCTTGTTCAAGTGCCCATGCTTTTGCCCACTCTGTGCCTTCTCCCTGGGGGTCCTCCTATCCCTGGTCAATCTGGAAATCAACGACTCCATCCATCAGATTATAGGCTTGCCCACCCCTAAGACTGCAAGGCACACAGCAGGGAGAAATCAACTCTGCATGGAGAGGCAGCTGTATTGTAATATGCTGTTTGAATTTTTTTCAGGGCAAAAATGTGTCTTATTTATATTACTAATAGCAGCAATAATCATAAAACTATTTATGCGCCAATCATTTCCACAAATTCTCACCACAGTCCAACTAATTATATTTAACCCATTGTGCAAGTGAGGAGATTCAGAGAGATTGAGCAATGTGTTCATGGTCACACAGCAATTAAATCCCAGAACCAGTCTTCAAACCCAGGATGTCTGATTTCTATTTGTTCAGAGTTTAGCACACAGTAGGCACACAGTAAATACTTTCCAAAAGACCTAATGATGTGTATTTAGCAAAATATCTCCTGCTCTGTCCCATCCAATTAACCTTAAAGAAATCAGGGGCGGGGGGCAGGGACCTCCTTCCAGAGCCTATCCCTCTGATCCTGAGAGCTCACGACTTACTTCGAAGTCAATATTTCATTATGAGCCCATCACACAGGTCAGTGCAATAATTAATGACTATCTGCTGGTGTGACTGCTTATCGTATTTTAGCTTAATTCCAATAAAATCTAAATGGTCTATTAATTTTCCTAATAAATTTAGATATGGCCTCTGACCGCAATCTGGCTTTGATTAGCTAACAAAATATTTGAAGATGGGCCAAGCTGGCTTTTCAAATATTTCAAGCAAATAACACTTAAGTGGATTTAGGATTTTCAGCATCAGCTTATAGCTGGGGCTGGGCTGTGAAAAAATGAAGAAGATAGTTCTGGACATAATTGGTCCCCAAAGTGTATAGAAGCCAAATGTGACCAAGGCAAAGAGGATAGTCAGCTGATGAGACAGGAGGAGCAAAGGCTGAAGAGGAGGGGCTCTCCCCAGAGCACCCACCAGGTGACGATGTAGGCAGATGTCAGTGGTGAGACCATCTACCTGCAAGATCTCCAAAAGGCAGCAGCCTGTGATGCAAATGCTACATGGGACTTCTCCTGGATCCCTAAAAGGACCTGAAAAAATTTGGAAGAAGAAGGCCCCTGGCCATGCTTCCCACAGCCCTGATTCCTTTAATCCATCACATCTAAATGCAAATGTCACCATCATGGAGTCCTCTGCTCACAGAGGACACTGCCCTCGCTACCAGCCAGTCTTTATCACAGAACCTTAGTTCTCACCTGGTACATACTAGACCTCGTGACTTTTGTCCCCCTCTACTAGAAAATGAACTCTAGAAGAGCAGAAACCTACCTAGCTTCAGACATATATGAGCTGCTCAATAAATATTTTCAGATTCGCACATAGCTGATGAATGAACAATGGGGAATGGGTTACACTGGGTGATACAAGAGCCTTACAGAGGTTAGCCCAAAAGAAGTGGGAAAATAACAGAAGGAGGGGGCACTTGGACTGCAGCGAGAGCCAAGCTTAAATATTGACTATTCCTGATATAGCTACACCCTCCTTCTTGAGATCAGCCTCTTCACAGTACAACTCCAAAACCCAATAAGCCATACTGTCTCCCTTCACCTACTGTCCCTGACTCTGTGCAACTTCTGAGGCCACCAATCAAGCTGAACATTCCTTCACTGTTTCAGGTCCTACAAAGGAATGGGTGCTCACCCACTGGGGATTGTTCATGATCCCCATGCCGGACTTACTGACCCAGTCATTTTTCTTGGCCTTTGCTTGGCATAACCTGTCTCTTTCTCCTGAGGTGTTCACATCTTCCACATCTCAGATCCCATCCATCTGGAATGTATCTACTTTCCTCCAAATCCAAATCCTGCCATTTTAGGACCCAGCCAAGCTGCAAGTAGATCCCATGTTGTCAGCACTCATGCTTCCTGGCTCCAATCCTGAGCAGATCACAGCCCTCCCTGATAGCACACCAAAAGCCAAGTATATAGGCATGTCACAAAGAGAAGTCAGAACCCCTCCTATGTGTCCTGCAAGTGATGCTCTCCTGGGACCATCCACAATGTCTGGTTCAGCTCTATGCAAATGTACCCATAGCGCTAAATGGAGATTACTAACACTGTGGTAAGCTCATCACTGGTAGATGAAATAAGAGAACTAACTAACTAGCAGATTCATGGACTCTAAAAGGTAGAAGGAGGTCACTGCTGTTCCACTGGATGAAGGCAGTGGGAAGAAAAGAATGAGCATCTCTCAGGCTCTAACAAGAGACACAATGAGGGAAGTTTGAGCATATGTAGGAAGGAAACTGATCTCTCTAGTTCTATTTGCTATGCTCTTCAAGAAATACTATCAGCTGTGATTTTTCAAGAGCACTGGCAAAAGAGCTAGGAGGGAAAAGGATTCAGGGGCAGAAGGCCCTGACATAGAGCAACTCTTGGTCTTTTGTGGGAACCAAGAAGTTCAGCATAACCTGACACAGTGAGGAGAGAGCAGGGAACAGAGCCAGCACAGAACCATGCCTTGCCAAGTAGTGGTTAAGCCTTTCACCAGGCATTTCAAGTGGGACATTTCAACTGCTGTTGATCTATAGAAGCAACATAAGCTGTGGCTTTTCCCATTTTCTGGATGAAAAAGGGAGACTCAAGTAACTTAAATATCATGGCCAAAGCCATACAACTAGGGAGGGGTAGAGCTGCAGTGTGAGCCTGGGCTTTCTACCTTGGATGTAACTCTCTCTGCTGGTTGTCCCAGCAACCAGGGAGATGAGAACGGGTAACTGCCTGGGGGAACACATAGGTGGTGCTTGGATGCGAACCCCACTGGCAGGCAGCTCCATCTTGCTGTATGTCACCATTATAGGACTATAGCCTCTCAGTTGCTAATACATAAGAGATGCCACCAGCCTCTACCTAGATTTAATATTGGTTTAGCAGTCAGGAGTTAATTAAATGTTAATGTTCAGTCACTTGAAATTAAATATTAGGAATCTCATCTTTATTTGTAAGTTTCTTAAGCCATCATTAAGGTGTTCTGCTCGGCTCCCCTCCCACTGGGTCACCTGATTCCTCTGGCTGGATCCCCATTGACAGGCAAACTCATTTCATTCACCGCATCCCTTGACACACAATGACTGACCTGCCTGACAACTATTCTCCTCCACAGAGCAAAACTGAAAGGATGAGCACACACACATACACATGAGCACAGACATGCACACACATACACATGCATGCACGCACATGCATGCACATGCGCACACACCTTCACATAAGGTGCATCTACACTAGCATCACTGGTATTTTAATGCTCATACCGTCTTACAGGCAACACAGTACTTACAACATATCATGAAGTTTGACTTCACAGAGGGATGAGGATGAGAGAAGAAGGACCGGATGAAGGAAGAAAAGGAGAGGGAGAAGTGAGGGCAAAGGTGGAGGGAAGGGAGAGGACAAAAGTAGGCAAATTAGAACCAAAGACCATCTCTTACGTGTCTTTGCACACTTTTATGCAATGCTCATACAATCTTACACAGTAAGGATTGTTACTGTGATCACTCTGTGGATAATAACACTAAAGCTCAGGGAGGTCAGAGCATAGCCCCAAGATCCTGTGTGTGCTAGGCTGGATGCCCTGGTGGACACTCCCCATGCTCATGCTCACAACCACAAAGGACCACAGAGGAGAAAAGGTCATGTTCAGAGAAAGCATGGGCTTTAGTCAAGCCCCACGGCTTCCTGATCTTGCCCATCAATTCTCCCGTACATGAAGATGTGAATCTCGGAAAGGTTAAAGGGCTCACTCAGGTGGACAATGGGTACTGTTCACATGTGTGTGCCAACACACACCACACACACACACACACACACATGTATAAACACAGGCACACATGTGCATGTGCATGAACACATACTGTATACACTTATATGTGTGCACACATACTGCCTATACTCACATGCCCTCAGTCACACACACACCATACATACACACAAATGCACACAGATACTTCCTCACATGCACCACACATCTGTGTACATATACACAGACATAGATGCATGAACAAATATACATACACCTATGTGCACATGGGCACACACGCAAATACACCAACACAATTTACACATGTACATGCATACACATGGATCCCAGCTTCCTTCAAACCTGGAATGCCTTACCAATCTGCGCTCCTAAACATTGATGAAGGTCTGCCAAATCCCCAGGCACCCCTGAAACACCGTTCCAGAGTGGGGAAGAAGGCTCAGTGTTGGCAGGAGGAGGGGCACAGGGTCATCTCATATCTTCTCCAGAAAGGACACACCACTTGAGTTTGAGGACATTGGCTAGCATGGTGTCAGCCTCCTGGGAGTCTGCGAGTAAGGAAGCCTGGCCCCAGCACCGCCTAACCTACTGAACTGAAAATGGGAATAAATCTGCACTGAAAGAGACATCTAAACAAGGCCATGTTTGCATTTTCTCAATTGCGTGATGACAAAACAAGAAAAGATAGGAACAAACACAGATGAACTGCTTTGCTGAGCCCAGCCAATGAAGAAAGGAGTAGAAAAGTGCTCACAGGCATGCTCAGCACAGTGGGATGACCTACTGGTGGGTGGGCTGTGCTCTCGGAGCTCTCCTCAGAGGCTGGTGGGAGGTGTAGATGAAACGGAAATCAGCTCTACTGAATGGGAACCCTGGGTCTGTGACTCGTGTGGATATAGCCAGAGGATTGTGAGCCATACCTGCAGCCATCTCAGGGTCTACAGTTACACAAATGAATTTAGATAAGGACCAAAGAGGTTCAGGACAAAGATGAGAGTAGCACTGTCTCATCACAGATAAGTCACTTTTCCAGGTATGCACATTTCTTCAGTGTCTTGCCGAGTCTACATCTTAGAGCAGATAGTAGGGGCCCATAATTTTAACCTACTTTAACCTATTTAACCTTTAACAAAAGGAATCAGGATTTTTTCTGTATTGGTCAGCTTCCCTATTGCAGGGACAAAGTACCTGATCCCTATAACTTGAAGGAGTACAGCTGCATTAGCCCTACACTCTCTGAGGGTTCATTCCAAGTTTACCTAGCAAAAACACCATGGAGGAAGGGTGTGACAGAGGAAATCACTCATGTCATGGTGGCCAGGAAACAGAGCATAACAAAAATGTACTTACAGAGCAAGAGTCCAGGGTCCAGATATAGCCCCTGAAGTCACACCTCCAATACCTATTGAGCACACTCAGAATGTTTTAGTAATCTCTGGCACCTCTCCAATCAACTAAATTGAAATCTAGATTAATTGTCACATGATCCAACCCCATAGGTCAGGCAAAGGCCACTTACATAGACAAGGAGATAGGTTCTGAAGGCCAAGCTTTGCCAAGGTCATTCTCAAGGTCTCTCCACACTACAAAGCGCCAGGCCCCAGAGGTAGCCATATTTCATGTAGGCAGTGGGCACAGCCATCTCTATACAGTCATCAAACTATAACTTGAGCTACAGTGACAATGCTGTTTTTCCCACCCTCTGATTTCCAGAGAACAAGACACTTTTGCTGGGAACCCATTCAAGGACAGTTAGATCAATCAAACAAACACATCATGGGTTCATGAATGGAATATTTTTGAATCCACAGTGTCAAATCTGTTTGGTGTTTTGTCTGGTTTTTGGTTTCTTAATTTTGATAATTTTTTCTGCTCTTCATAATGCAACCTGAGGCCAAGTAAATATAAATGTGCATTGTAATCAATGTTTATTATTCAACAAACTTGGAAAAATGAGGTACTTCTTGTTAGCCCCTTGCTCCTGGAAATGAGAGATACCCACCAATCCCACATGTGATTGGAGGTTCATCCTGCTCAGGCACTGTCCTAGACACCCAGAGTGGAGAAATGTGCAAGACAAATGTGCACCTAGCCCTCTGGGCTAATATTAATAAGGACAATGACAGAACCCCGATTGCTGGACTGCGGACAGGATTAAAGATGCTGCAGGCAACAAAAGCTTAGCACAGTGCCTCTGGTGCATTATCACACAGCAGATGATGCCTGTAAAGACAAGACAATTATTGATCATATTGAATTGTTTCTTGTTATTTAACCAAACCAAAGCTATATTTTTAGGGCAATAGAACATGCAAGAAATCAACTGGCTGTAGTGTCTGGTCAACATTTGCACATATGATGCTTAATGATTTTGCCAAAGCAGCAGGGAAAGAATTTAAAGCAAACCCATTCCAAATGTAGCAGAGGGAACCCACAGCAGCTAAAGTACCCCCAAACAATGCCTTACTGCTGCCAGCAAAAGAAAACAATGTCACTGGGTATTGTTCCCTGTCAGGCTTTCCTTCCTCACCACCTGTCTCACCATCTTCACAGCAGCCCTGAGCAACAGGTGCTGCTGGCTCCACCTTACTGAGGAAGGAAATGAGGCTTAGGAAGAGCAGAACTGTTCCCTGTGCAGAGCCAGGATCAAGCCCAATCTACAGAGAACATAGGGCCATTGTTCATTTCCTTGCGGGCACTGTGAGTCATTTCAGGTTTGCATGAGTTTTGACTAAGCTTCAGCTTACTTTTTAAGGGGAAGGAGACATAAATAGAACTGTTCCTATAACCCTGCCCCTCTTTGTCCAGACTCTGCCTTTCCCATATGGAGAACATGGGGAAACTCCCTGCTCCTGCAAGCCTTTCCTTGTACAGGGCTGTGTCTCCTTCCTGGTTACATGGTAAGGCTGAGCTTCCTGCTTACCTGCCAGGGGACTGAGTCACAGAGGGTGCCAAGCACAAGGAAAGAAGGCTGTCTACTACCCTCAGGCCTCCTCTGTACAAATTCTCCAGACCCTTCCTCTCTCATCACTCAGAGGTCAGATAGTGAAGAGGGAGGAACCTCAGAGGCACAGGAGCCTGGGATCTGAGTAAGTGCAAGGGAGGGGGTGCTCACTGCATGGCTACGCCATGGTTCATGTAGAAGAGAGGTGGATTTTTCTCTCTGAGCCCCTCAGATGTGGAGGTACATCTCATGGCAGCCACCATGACCTTAGGCAGTGCACCCCGCCAATGTGCAGGCCTCTTCCCTTAGGGTGTGACTCCTGTCTTATTCAAGGCTACTATACACAGTGAATGCAGAAAGGCTGATGTGGTGGTGTGAGCAGGCAATCTGGAATCTGATTTTGATCTAAGTGTAGGCTCTGCCATTGTGAGCCCTGGGAGAGTCTGGGCGGGTCATTTAACCTTCTTAGCACCTGTGTTCTCCTGGGCAGAAGTAGAATACCAACTGCTGAGATAGGAGTAGATCTTAGGGATGTGGGTGGGATAAAGCTCAGCATACACAGAACACACTGAGCACTCAGAAGCAGGGGAGGTACTGCTATTATTGATAATGATGAAATGATGATGATGATGATAATGATGATGATGATGATGATAATAACAGTGATGATACTGATTAAACTAATGTTGTTAAATGCCCAACAGTGAGACCATACACCTCAACCCTAGGGTCAGTGAGATAGCTCAGCAGTCTAAAGCACCTACTTAGGCAAGTGCAGGGGACCACGGTTTGATCCCTGGCACCACATATCACATCAGCCCCACCCTCAGGGTGGGCTGAGCCAGCAAAAATAAATAAGTAAATAAAAATAAACTTCAGCCCCAAATATACACACATATGTAGCACACACATTCTCATGTACACACTCATGTGAATAAACAAAGATGCAGGCTTACAAACCTTCTAAAGTAGCTTCTTCCCAATCAAAATAGCCATGGCTCTGTACTTTTTTCAAGCATTTATTGTCACCATTCAGGTCCCTCTACTTCACTCCCTCCTCAATGCTGCTGGCTCCCAGGGTTCTTAGAAATTATAATTAATTCATACTTTGGACTCCCAGGATTATAAGGTATTACAGGATGGCAGAGCAAAGACAAATGCTTTAATTCACCAGCTGCCATGTATTTAATTAGAGATTTTGATGAATCCTCCTTACCCAGCTATACTTGGTGTTGCAAAAGACAGAGAGAGAGGGAGTGAACAGGGAAGGATTTGGATACAAGGACTATGGGACACAAATTCTTTGGTTCCCTGGATGGTGCCTGCTAGGACACCAGGATTGGAACAGTGCCGGCCCTCTGCTGCTTCCTCTGTTGGTCAGAGCCTTATGTCTCCAAAGAGGCTTCTATTTGCCTGGGGCTTGGGAAAGTCCTCCACATGGTAGGGATAGAGTAGAAGCCTTTCACAGAAATGAATTGCTCCTCAGGCATCTTGTGGTTTTCTCTGTAATTAATTTTTTTTGTAGTTTTGGAAAAGGGTGCTGTGCCAGGAAATGTGTGACTCTCACTGACAACATCACTTTTGTGAGGTTGTGTGCGTGTGTGTTTGTGTATCGCACTCACTGAGGAACTTGGCGGTTTGGTACATAAAGCTTATGTCTGATCCTGCAGAAGGACACAGTTGTTCTTTAAAAATTGTTGCCCACGATGCCTCTAAGGAGAATAGTAAATAAGTAGGCTATGAACAGAAGGGTGGTGACACAGGGCCAAGTCTTCTTACCATCGAGGGCACGTAATGAGTACTAGGAATATAGCAGAGACCCAGGTTACTACCTGAGATGTACCAACCCCTGAGGTCCAAGATGTGTCTATGAGACTGTGTCCTGAGCAGTAGATGCTCCCTGCGGGGAGGGGCTCCCAGGTGATCTTCCCAACACCAAGAGGCAATCATTATTTTCCCCATTCTGTGGATGAAGACAGTGCAGTTTCTCTCCCTGGTCACCTGGTAAGCACTCTGGGATAATCTTTTCAGAAGTTCAGAGTTAATTCTAATGAAGCCAAGTGTCTCATCATCATTACACCAGCATCCCTTAGCTGAGTCTCACCACTAAAATCCCAATAACTTGGACATGCAGTAAGGACAGCAAACCTGAGGGTTGTGCTTATTTTGTGTCATCCCTTGTACTGGGCCATGACACAAAGAGATTCACTTAACTCTAACCACCCTACAAAGTAGGTGCCTGTCTTAATTCATATGGGCTGGTACAACAAAACTCTACATACCGAATGGCTTATAAACAACATAGATTTCTCTCTCATGATTCTCGAGACTGGAAAATCCAAGGCCAAGATGCAGGACATTCTGTGTGAGGACCAGCTCCATGTTATGGAAGGACGTGTCCTCCCTTGGTGGAAGGGCACATTAGGTCTTTGGAGCCTCTTTTCTAAGGGCACTCATTCTGATCATGAGGGCTCCACACTCACAAATTAATCACAATTTAATCTCTCCAGCAGTTTCACCTCCATTTCACTGGAGAGGAGGTCTCAAGCTTTGAATTCATTAAAACACAAATATTCAGACAACAACCATCCTAGTGTGAATTCTACTTTGCTGATAGGCAGCCACAGTCCCTAGCCATGACATGAGCCAGTGAGCGACCTCTAGAGAGCTCCTACACACAAGCCTCCCTCTCCAGACAGGGGGAGGTGGATAAGACTGGGAGCATCAGCAGGCCGGAATTTTAGACATCTACTAAGCAATCATTAAAGTTAATTCCATGGAAATAAGGGAAATGCATCAGGAGTATCATAAATAAAAAATCAGGGGAAACAGTGCATAAAGTCTGAACACAATTATGTTAAAATATGTGCATATGAGGGTCAGACATGGAAGAGAATTTACTGTGATGAAAACAGATGTGATGTTCAGGGGATGGAAACAGTATGATTTTTTTCTTAGCCCTGTTTTCCATATTATTGTTGATATTCTCTTTTTACTGAATGAAATAAAGTAAGACATGGGAATGCGCCCACTGTATAATCTCAATATTATGAAGTACTATTACAGTTTGTGTCTAGGTGTCCTGCCAAAACCTCATGCAGTCATGGGGCCGGGACTTCTAGAGTTTGAGACTAACTCATGATCCACTGGGATTATGTGTTTTAGTACTGCTCGGATTATGGATCTTAGTACTGCTGGGATCATGGGTGTGTGTACCTTCCCCAGCCTGGGGAGAGAGCCTGAATGTAATGTAAGAGAGACAGAGAAACAGACTCCTTCTCTGTTGCTCTCTCTGTCTGTTGCCTCTGTTGCAATTGTTCTGCTGCCATGAACTGCCGCTCTCTGCCATGTGCCCCTCTGCCTTGGAGCCAGCCAAGTATGGCCTGAAACCTCCAGTAACTGTGAGCTGAATAAACTTTTCCTTCCTTCATTTTTTAAATTTTTTTATTTTTGTTTATTTATTTTTTTCTTGTTTCAGAACCTTTGCTTGTTTATTCACTCATTTTTATGGCTGGCTCAGCCCGCCCCAAGGGCAGGGCTGGCGCAGCATGTGGTGCCGGGGATTGAACTGCCCAAGCTTTCCCAAGCAGGTGCTTTAGACCACTGAGCCATCCCGCCGGGCCCTTTTTTTTTTTTTTTAATTCTTTATTTTTATCCTTCCTTCAGGTGTCAGGTATTTGTCCCAGCAATGAGAGAAGAGTAACTAAGACAAGCACAAAAGCAGAAATCACTAGCCTCCAGGGGCAGAAACAAGGGCAGCCCGGGAGAGACAGGGAAAAGAGATTGCTTTCTCAAAGGAAGAAGCATCCTTTATACAGATCTAGATGACAGTTACATAGGTATATCTCTGTCAAACTAAATGGGACTCTGTGTATTTTGCTACTGCATATAAGTAGTATTTTTGTATCATATGTTAGTTGCATGGAAATTGTATCTTAATTTCAAACAATAGAAGCATGGGCGGTGAGATATTTATTTTATGTGTTCATTTGACAAGATGAAAGAATGCTGAATCAATCACTATTTCTGGATGTGTCTGTGAGGGTATTTCCAGAAGAAGTGAGCATGTGAACCCTTGAATTTGGTAAAATTGGTGATTCTTCCCAGGGTGAGTGGCATTATCTAATTCTTAAGGACATGGATAAAACAAACGATGAAGAAGGAAGACTATTCTTTCTTCTGATGTGATGCTTGAGCACTGACATCTTGTTTTATCTTCCACCCTCCAGTTGAGATTTATACACCACCTCTCCTGGTCCTTGGGCCTCTGACCTTGGACCAAACCATCTGATTTGCCCTCCCGAGTCTCTAGCTTGCAGGCAACAGATGGTGGAGCTTCCCAGTTCCTTATTGTAGTTCATATACACACATAGACACATACATACCTATCACCTATCAGCTCTACTTCTTTAGACACCCTGAGAAATTAGCAGGAAAGTAAAAAAAAAAAAATCCATGTATGCACTTTTTTCTTCCATTTCTGCTATTGTTTGGATTTATCCTCCAAAATTTGCATATGAAAATTTATTCTCCAGTGCAACAGTATTGGGATATGAGGCCTGTGGGAAATAGGTGGCCATTATGAAAGGGCTTGACAGAGGGAGTTTGCCCCTAATCACCCCTTCTGTCTTTTCCAGCACATGAAGTCACAGCATTGCTCTCCTCTGGCAGACCCACGACATGATGCCATCTTAGAAGCAGAGACAAGGCCCACATCAGATAATAAACTTGCCCAAGTTTGATCTTGAACTTCCAAGCTTCTGAAATGTGAGCAGCAAATATTTGTTCTTTGTAAATTACTCAATCTCAGGTGCTTGTTATAGCTCCACAATCCATCTGTGAAGAAATCTTCATATTCTGATTACAGTGCCAGACAGCACAGTGGGTCCTCTTCTCTGGCCAGTACTCTCTACCCAGAATTCTACCCAGAATTTTAACATCATGACAATTCCTCACAACTAGGAGTGTCAAAAAACCCCACACAAGCCAAGTGAAGTATTATATTAGTGTTTGTAAATAAAATTATACTGGCACACAGCTATACCCTTCTGCTTGTATAGCTAGGGTGCTTTCATGTCACTGTGCAGAGGAGAATCCATGCAGGAGTACATATGGCGAGCAATGCTCAAAATATTTAGTAGCTGGATCTCTATAGAAAAGTTTGCCAGTTGTTTCCCTAGAAAACATTTATAAACACATACGGGATTTGAGGTTGTCATAGTAACTAATTTGTGGCTGCTGCCAGCATTTACTGAGTAGAGCTCTTTACTGTGGTACATGGTAACAAACTGCCTGCCCTGGTGCTATCAAGATCTATACCAGTGACTCCATGGAAATTTACCCTGCAGGCACAAGTTCTAGCCCAAGAGGATAAATCCAAAGACAAGACTTTCTTTCTGAGCCATTGGAATTGCAAGCCTTTTCATCCCTTAAAGAGATGCACATGCCTCAACTTTAGCTTTCATCAGCTTGGAGCAAAAACGATCAGAGAGCAGCCTCTTCTTACCTTCTGTTTTAATTACTTTTCTCTGGATGCTGGGACAAATACCTGACACCCAAAATGAAGGAAGGAAAGGCTCACAGTTAGTGGGAGTTTCTGTCCATATTCAGTTGGCTGCAAGGGAGAAGGGCATATGGCAGAGAGCAGCAGTTAATGGTGGCAGAACAGCAACAATGGCAACAGAGTCTGTCTCTCTGTCTCTCTTACATTGCATTCAGGCTCTCTGCCCCCAGGTAAGGCATAGCACTCACACCCATAATCCCAGAGTACTAACACCTATATTCACAGTGGATCACCCATAACCCCAGTGGATCATGAGTTAGTCTCAAACTCTAGAAGTCCCCACCCCATGACTGCATGAGACTTTCAGGGGACAACTAGACACAAACCATAACACCTTCCTTAACTTGATCTAAATTTTTGTAGCTGATATTTGACAGCTTGTCTCACATTTTCCCTTAGGACCCAGTTTTAAAACCAAGAAAAAGGATTCAAAAGTTTCCAAACCCAAGTTTAACAGAACAAGACAGAAACACCCAACAGAGTTCTATCATATCCATCTCCCCATAGGACCTGGTGAAGATGTTCTATCCGTCACATTGGGATCCTGGCTGTGAGTTTACAAAGTGCTTTCTGGAAGCAGTACAGTGGATTTTTTGCTGAGTGATAGAGGGTGTAGATCACAGGTTCACAGTAGCAAAGAGAAGTTCAGAAGCCATGAGCTCAAGGTGAAGGGGGACCTAAACTTTCATGCTCCAGAGCTATCTCCACATAAAGGGGATTTCTCAAAGGGATTTCAAGGACCTACTAGCCTTTGCCAAAGAATACTTAGATGCCCAACTAATTCAGCATCCTTAAGACCACCTCTCTCTCTCTCTCTCTCTCTCTCTCTCTCTCTCTCATTTAGAGGACATTATTGTAAATGGAGAAATAAAAAGTGTATATATTTGTAGTGTACATGATGTTTTAGTTTCATCTTCATCTCTTTCATCTCCAATCTCTAGTAGAATATGTATACTTATTGGCACATGATAAGTTTGGATGAATTAATGAACAAAATTTCTCTCATCCTCTGTACCTTTTCTTCTTTCCCGAAGAGTAAGAAAGAAAAAATAGAAATAGAAATGTAAAATAGGGCCAGCGAGATAACTCACTGGTCTAAAGCACCTTCTTAGGCAAGCTTAGGCAAACATAGGGACTGTGGTTTGATCCTTCAAACCACATGCCATGCCAGCCCCCACCCCCAGGGTGGGCTGAGACAGCAAAAAAAAAAAAAAAAGTAAAATAATAGTTCATGTGATTATAAGGTTATAACACTATTGGAACTCTTCTAAACATGACTTCCTTTGGTCCATTTTTCTTTATTTTTAAAATTTTTATTTTCTTTTCTTTTAAAGAGTAAAAACAAAAGCAAGGACAAATAACAGAGACAAAAACAAAAATAGAGTAACATAGAACAATACATATGGTACATATTACATTCTCTTTTAAAAATTTTAAAAATAAAAACTAAAAAGACAATTTAAAAATTAAGGTTTACTGCAAGCAAATGTTAATGTTCCATTATTTGTCCTATCTTGCATATCTATATCTGTTAACCTGAGCAACACATTTGATGATAAAAATATGGAATATAGCCCATCTCGACTGGTGCCCGCTATCCCCTGTGGTTGCGCGGTGCCTGGACCAAGTCCTCGTGTGTCTGAACTGCACCTCCCATCCAGACCTGCGCCCACCATTCCCTCTGGTCACGTGGCTTCTGGGTCAAGTCCCTGCTTCTGAACTCTGCCTCCCACCCCGAACTGGCGCCTGCCATTCCCACTGGTCTCCAGGTGCCTGGACAGGGTCCCCGCTTCTGGACTCCACCTCCCAACCTAGACTGGAGCCTGCCGGTCTCAGGGCACCTGGACTGGTCCCGGCTCCTGGACTCCACCTCCCACCCTAAACTGGCACCACCATTTCCACTGGTAACCTATGCCTGCATCAAGTCCCAGCTCCCAGACCTGACCCATCATCCCCAAACTCTAGCCCGAACTCCAGCCCGGACCCCATCACCATTCTGACTGGGCCAACCAGCAGATTTGGCCCTGATCCATTCACTGCCTCATCAACAACCTGAGCTCAGATTCCACCCACCTATGGGACTAGGACTCAGGTTGGCCAGCGTGCAGAGATCACTGCTATAAAAAATGACAAACAGAAGGAGCGAGATCCAATCCCAGATCCTGAATCTACACAAAACAAATACAGGAAACACTACCATAGAAGAAAATGGGAATCATGCAGAGGAAATCTCTGAATCTTTAGCAGCTGAGGTTGAAAGGCAAGTTCAGAAACGTATAGAGCAACTCAGATCTGAGATAATATGTGAATTAAAAAAAACAAATGTATGAAAAAATAGACACTGAAGTAGAAAAACAACTGCAGAAACATATAGAAGAAACAAGACCAGAATTAACCTCTGAAGTTAAAAAAGACCTCAGTAAATCAATAGAATTTAAAGTACGGGAACAACTATGGAAAGGTATAGAGCAGAACAGAGCAGAAATAATGTGCGAACTAGACAAAGGATAACTATAATGAGAGAATTCACTACTACTAAAGAAGACGTTGATAAAAAATTAGAGGAGAATAGAAAAATGATGGATTCCCTGACTAAACAATATAGGAAAGAAATAGATTGCATGAAACAGTTTCAAAGAGATATACAAGAAAATAAAATCTCAATCACAAGCTGGCAAAACCATATGAACCAAAGTAAAGATAGAATCTCAGATCTTGAAGACGCGGTTATACCAAGTGAAAAGATAAGAATATCTTAAAAACAACTAAGATGCAGGAAAAAAATAATTCAACATCTGCAAGATGATGCAAAAATGAACAATGTGAGATTAATAGGAATCAATGAGAAAGAAGGAATCAATACAAAGGATATAAAAAGAATATGGGCAGAAGTAATAGCAGAAAACTTCCCAAATATGAAAAACCAATTGGACATACAGTAACTGAAGCATACAGAACCCCAAATAACATCAACCTGACTAAAAACACATCCAGACATTTAATAATCAAGATTCCAGAAATCCAGCAGAAGAATAGTATACTAAAAGCTGCTAGAGAAAAGAAACAGATCACATTTAAAGGAAAACCTACCAAAATAACCACAGATTTCTCTTCACAAACCATGAAGTCAAGAAGAGCATGGAGCAGAGTGCTTCAAGTCCTCCATGAAAACAAATTGCAGCCCAGACTGCTATACCCCACAAAACTCTCTTTCAAATGTGAGGGAGAAGTGAAATACTTCCATGACAAGGAACAACTAAAGAATTCCATGATGTCAAAACCAACTCCACACATCATACTAAAAGATATTTTAGAGAGGAATCAAAACGACTCAAACTAACGAACTGAGAACAGAAATATCCCACCACATAGGGTACTCAAACAGAAGAGAAAAAGAGGTTAACAGTAGTGAGTAAACATCATGTCAATAATAAGTCAACATATCTCAGTTATCAATGTAAATGGATTCAATTCTGCAATTAAAATAAATAGACTGCCAGAGTGGATAAGGAAGCAAAACCACCAATATGCTGTACACAAGAAACACATTTAACTCATAAAGAAACTCATAGGCTAAAAGTGAAAGGATTGAAAACAATCCTACATGCTCCAGCACCTCAAAAAATAACAGGGGTAGCAATCCTGTTTGTAGACAGTCTTAACTTCAAACCAAGACTGATCAAATGAAATAAAGAAGACCACTACATATTAGTTAGGGGAAAACTTCAAGATGAAGAGGTGACAGTCGTAAATATGAATGCACCCAACAGAGGAGCAGCAAGTTATATAAGGCAAACCTTAATGGACATGAAAAATCTAATATCCAATACACAGGAGAACTCAACACCCCCTTATCTAAATAAGATAGGTCAAGCAGACAAAAACTTAGCAAAGAAGTAGCAGAGCTGAACCAGAACTTGGAAAACCTGGAATTAGTGGACATACACAGAGCGTTCCACCCAGCCACTTCAGAATACACATTTTTTTCAGCTGCACATGGTACATTTTCTAAAATAGACCACATATTAGTACATAGGTCATGCTTAAGCATATGCAATAAAACAGAAATTATCTCATGCATATTTTCTGACCACAATGCAATCAAATTGGAAATAAATGACAACAGAAACCACAAGAACCCCAGAAATACATGGAACTTAAACAACACTCTTCTCAACAACCAGTGGGTTACAGGTGAAATTAAGCAAGAAATTAAACAATATCTTAAATTTAATGAAAATTTAAACACAACCTACCGAAATTTATGGGACACAATGAAAGCAGTTCTTAGACGGAAATTTATAGCTCTGAACTCACACATTCAGAAAACAGAACAGGAGCAAATAAATACTCTGCTGGAGCACCTCAACTGACTAGAAATAGAAGATCAAACGAAATCCAAAGCCCAAAGATACGAGGAAATTATAAAGATTAGAGCAGAAATTAATTCAATTGAGACAAAGAAAACAATACAAAGAATTAATGAATCAAAAAGCTGGTTCTTTGAAAGATTAAACAAAATTGATAAGCCCCTAGCTAACTTCATCAAAAGGAGGAAAGAAAAGACTCAAATTCTAGCAATAAGGAATGAAAAGGGTGAAATTACTACAGACACAGCAGGGATTCAGAGGATCATAAATAACTACCTTAAGAATCTTTACTCTCATAGAATTGAAGACACAGAAGAAATGGACAGATTCCTAGAAAAGCACAAATTACCCAAACTCAATCAAGAAGATATAACAACTCTCAATAATGCAATAACAGCCAATAAAATACGAAATGTAATAAAAAGCCTACCGACAAAGAAAAGTCCGGGTCCTGATGGATTCACTACTGAATTCTACAAGAAATTTATGCAAAACTTAATCCCAACACTCTTCAAACTTTTTAATGAAATTGAAAAGGAAGCAATCCTTTCAAAATCATTCCTAGAGGCAAGTATTACACTGATACCAAAACCAGAAAGAGATGTAACTAAAGAGAAAACTACAGACCAATTTCTCTCATGACTATAGATGCAAAAATCCTCAATAAAATCCTTGCCAATAGAATACAACTAATCATCAACAAGATTATACACCATGACCAGGTAGGTTTCATCCAAGGAATGCAAGGATGGTTCAATACACGCAAATCTATAAATGCAATACACTATATCAATAGAGCCAAACCCCAAAATCACATGATCATCTCAACTGCTGCTGAAAAGGCCTTTGACAAAGTTCAACACTCATTCATATTCAAAACCCTACAACTATTGGAACAGAGGGCCTCTACCTCAACCTGTTAAAGCCATCTACAACAATCCAAAAGCTAACATAATTCTAAATGGGGAAAAACTGAAGTCTTTTAGTCTCAAATCTGGCACAAGACAAGGATGTCCTCTATCACCGCTCCTATTCAATATAGTTCTGGAATCATTAGCTACAGCCATTAGGCAAGAAAAAGAAATAAAAGGAATAAGAACAGGTAAAAAACAAGTAAAACTATCACTATTTGCAGATGACATGATAATCTACTGAGAAGACCCAAAGAACTCCACCAAAACCTACTGGAATTAACACACAAATTCAGTAGCATAGCAGGTTATAAAGTCAACACACAAAAGTCAGTGGCATTCCTCTACACAGACAACAAAAAACTGAGAAAGAAATTAGAGAAGCAGTACCTTTTATGATAGCACCTAAGAAAATGAAATACTTAGGGATTAACCTAACTAAAGAAATAAAAGATCTTTTCAATGAAAACTAGATTACTCTGAAAAAGCACATCCTAGAAGATTTCAGAAAATGGAAAGATATTCCCTGCTCCTGGATAGGAAGAACCAACATTGTTAAAATAGCCATATTCCCTAAATTGTTATACAGATTTAATGCAATTCCTATCCAAATACCATCAACATACCTCACAGACCTAAGGAAATCATTCCTAAAATTTATTTGGAACCAAAAAAGTCCCAGAATTGCAAAGACAACTCTGGACAACAAAGATATGGCAGGAGCCATTACAATTCCTGACCTAAAGTTATACTACAAAGCTACAGTAATAAAATCAGCATGGCATTGGCAAAAGAATAGACCTGAGGATCAGTGAAATAGATTAGAAGATGCAGAAGCAAATACAAACACATTCAACCAGCTCATTTTTGACAAAGGGGCCAAACACGTTTACTGGAAGAAAGATAGCCTCTTTAACAAATGGTGCTAGAAAATCTGGCTCTCTACATGCCAAAAAATTAAAACTTGACCCTAGTCTATCACCATGCACTAAACTAAAGTCAAAATGGATTAAAGATCTAAATATTAAAAGAGAAACATTAAATCTCCTGGAAGAGAAAGTGGGAGAAAATCTTGAAGATATCGGAGTAGGCAAAAAATTCATGGACAGAAATAAAATTGCACGGTTAAGACTTGAAAACATCAACAAATGGGACCTCCTCCAGCTAAGAAGTTTCTGCATGTCAAAGGAAATTACCAACAGAGTGAAAAGACGACCCACAAATTTCAAAAAGATTTTAACTAATAAGTATTCAGACAAAGGTCTTGCATCTAGAATCTACAAAGAACTAAAAACCACTACGGTTCCAAAATTCAAAGACCCAATCCAGAAATGGGCATCTGAGATGAACACTCACTTCTCAGAGAAAGAAATGCAGAAAGCCTACAAATACATGAAGAAATGCTCCACATCGCTAGCTATTCGTGAAATGCAAATCAAAACAACACTTGTATACCATCTCACCCCAGAAAGAATGGCTATCATAAAGAAATCAACCAGCAACAAATGCTGGAGAGACTGTGGGGAAAGAGGAACCCTTCTCCACGGCTGGTGGGAATACAGATTGGTGCAACCATTATGGAAAGCAGTGTGGAGGATCCTTACAAAACTAGAAATGGAAGTCCCATTCAATGAAGCTATCCCCATACTGGGAATTTTCCCAGAAGAACTGAAAACATCGTATCATAGCTATATCTGTGCACCTATGTTTATAGCAGCCCAATTTGTAATAGCCAAATCTTGGAAACAACCAAAATGCCCATCATTTGAAAAATAGTTGAACAAGATGTGGTATTTTTATACAATGGAACATTACTCAGCTATAAAGAATGATAAGTTTGAAGACTTCATATATAAATGGATGTATATTGAACATATACTCATTAGTGAAATAAACCAGACCTATATGTGTAAGTATCGTATGGTCTCCCTAATATAAGAACTTTAAAGAAGAAAATAAAAACTTCAGTGCATAACACAGCTGAATGTGCTATGGATTAAACAACGAAGTGACTGGAAGCAGATAAAAGAGGAAAAATATCAGGAGCAAAACCCTGCACTTATGTACACAGGATGAATAATATATTGGTCCTAAGAACCTTCAAAACTATGCTTGGAATGCATGTCACTCTCGTCTTTTTGATGTGTACTGCTCCCAATGTAAACTCAGTTACTGTTACACTCTCTCTCAAGAGTATTAGTTGAAAGTAAGAGACTGGGCCAAGTACCATAGGCTTCACAGGCTACAATTTTGTATTTCCTTGAATTTCTAAATATCTGTGTAAAAATTGTGTAACTGCTTATATCACACTCTATGGGGAGTTATTAGAATATCAATGATTGTCAGAAAATATCAGCCGGGCACGGTGGCTCACGCCTGTAATCCCAGCACTTGGGAGGCTGAGACAGGAGGATCAGTGCAAGTTCGAGACCAGCCTGGGCTACAAAAGTGAGCTCAAGGCCAGCCTCAACTGCATAGCGAGACCCTGTCTCAAAAAGACAAAAAAAAAAAAAAAAAAAAAAAAAAAGAAAATATCAATTCCAAGCTAAGTCAAAGATGTTTGATATTCAGAAAGCTAGTGATGATAAGCTCAATTACCTATGTTATAGAGCAATAGTATCACAAAGCTTTTCTGCTGGAGGGTTGAGAACATATGTTAACAGACCAAAAACTGGACAAAAAGAAGGGCTATGAGGATAGCCAATATTTTGGCCCTAGCCCTTCAAGGTCAGTAAGGACACAGAACATAAGAGAACCTGTGCTGTGATATCCTATAACTCAGAGGTGTCTCAAATTTTCTGGTCAAGGAGATTATGTGACCTCATAGGAAAGGGATAAATGAACTATAGTGTGTCTAGGGAGAGTCACCCACAGAAAAACATTCTCTCAGGTTTTCACAGAAGGCAAACTGGCCAAGCAATGGCCATGACTCGTCCCGAAGGCTAACACTGACAACAGTTCTACAAAGCACTATATATAGTTCCAAAGTTAATCCTGAGGGGATTAGACCTTGGAAGATACAAAAAATGAATGTTTTGTTACACAGGTCTTGCTTTGACTTGCCCTTGATCACCCAGCAAAAAAGCTTAATTACAAGGCATGAAATGCAGAGCTAGATTGGTGAGATGAGCTGTAAGAGGCTTGGATCAATAGCCTCCAGTGTTGCAAGTTTCACTTGGTGGCCCACTGCAATTGTGGAACATTGGACTGTGTATGCATCTGCTTCCTATTAATTCAAAGAGAAGAATTTTTTTTCTTTCCTTAGCAACATCAATAGGAAGGTGGGTCATGCCCCAACTCTGTGCTCTGTATAACTATTGTGAGGACAATGTGCAATGTGTCAACTGTTAAAAAAAAATTAATGTTTATTGAAAGTGTTAATGTTTGTTTGATCAATCTTATACACTGATATCTATTAATCTAAACTGATCTGATGATGAAAATTTGTAATATAACCATTGTTAAATCCTTCTGGTTTTGAAATTCTGTACTATATGTAAATAAATAAATAAAAGAATAAGCCTGAAATAAGTAAATAAATAAACAAATAAATTTTCAGTCTTTAAAAAAAATAAAATATGGAATATAACAAACATTGTTAACTTGTTATTTTTATTTTTTTCAACATATGTGCTGAAGCCAGTATTATCATATCACAATTTATTTTACAAGTGAGGAAACTGAAGATCAAGCAGGTCACAAAACCTACCTGAGGTCTCAGAGTAGGAAAGTTTGAGCTGAGCTTTGGACTCAGACTTGGCATCCTCCTGGGCACAACCTGGATCATAACACAGTCTTGGATATCAAGGTTCAAATGCCAGGACACACCACCATTAGGTTTTATATAAGAATGACTCTGTGGGGAACTCCTAACAACCTTTAGCAACTTCAGGAAGATGGGGAGATGAGCCTGCTCAGCTTGTCAATATTCATACAATACAACCTTCTCTAGAAAAGTACCCAGAGAGAAGCAGTAGTTTGTGGTAAATGGAGATTTGGAGCTGTAGTTTGAGTAAAAAGATCGTGGGCCTCACACTATGTGATACATGGCCCAACTAGTGAGTGACAATGCAGCTGGGAAGAAATGCATTTTTGTGTGCTGGGTGGGGCTGTGCAACAGCAGCCACAGCTTGGATGTTTGCCTGACCAAAACACTTCGGTGCTGCTCAGGAAACGCAGTGGTGGGAAAAGCTTATGTTTGGAAGTCGTACAGCTGTGTCTTAATTTTTCACAGTTTAAACTCACCATAAATTGATCTGTTTAGAGAGAGTGGTACAGGCAGAAGGGCCAGGCCAGACCAGAGGGCTTTGGACTGGGGGTAAGTGAGGCAAGAAAGTTGATGTGCTGCCAGTTTTGGAAAGAAAGACATGTGGTTTAGTTTCAAATTTATTGTGAACTTGTAAAGCATCTTAAGTTCATAATGAAGTGCTTCTCAGCAGCATGGCCAGATGACCTCACAATTCTGAAGACAGGTGTTTCTTGTCATACATAGGTTAGCTCATCCCATCTCAGGTGTCTTTTTAGTAGACATTTGTTAATTGAATGAATGATGAATGAATGAATGTTGGCACATTATAGGGCAGACACATAAATATACATTTTATTCACTCACATGTAGATCCTTCACTGGTTGATACATTGTGTCAACTTGAGTTTAGAAGTTTATTTGAGTGACTCAGCGCGGAGAGCCAGGATTCTTAGTTTGTAAACATCCTCATCCTGTGCAAGAGGAGGGCATGGACATTCTGTGAGTTCTACACCCCCCAGCCCCAGGGGAGCTTGTTTTATATGGAAGGGAGAGAGGCTGGCTAGAAGCCACAGCTGTTGCCCTTCCCTTTGCTCTTCACTGTTTTCTGCTGCCATGAACTACTGCTCTCTACCATGGGCCACTCTGCCTGGAAGCCAGCTGAGGATAGACTGAAACCTCCACAAACTGTGAGCTAAATGAACCTTTCCTTTCTTCATTTTGGGAGTCATTTGTCCCAACAATGAGACAAAAGTAAACAAGACAGAAAGTACCAGAGAAGTGTGATCATGGCTGTGACTGACCATTGTGTTCAAAAGCTTTTGGGAATGGCTTATGGGAAGAGATAGGAAAAGTTTAGAGATGCCCCCTATTAGTGAAGAGCTGGAACACTTTCAGCCCTTCTGTACAGGAAATTCTTCTCAGAGCTCAGAAGACTAGAACACTGATAGAAAACCTACCTGTAAAGACTATGCTGGGAGGTTTCTGCGGGGAGGACTGCCTTGGTTGGACTGTAGATGATTTTTGTTATGGCTTGGAAGAAAGTTGGTCTACATTTTGCTCCTGTCCAGAGACTTTGCCTGAGACTGAGATCACGCACAGTGGACTAGCTAATCTTGTGAAAAAAAAATCTCAAGGCAGTTCAATGTTAAGGCAGTAGCATGGCTAATGCTGGCAGCAGACCTTGGTAAAATCCATGTGGCATTGGTTTTATGTACATTCAGAATACAGGAGTGCTCAGGATAAGAAGACTACCACCTAGATTTCAGGTGTCAAGTGTAAAGATCCCAGCAGGATGATTTAAAATATTATGAGTTTAGGGAGAAAGAAAGCACCAGGAAGGATGTGGACTGAAAAGATGGAGCTGACAAGAGAGTAGAAAAGATGTCCTGATGGCATCACAGAAGGAAGCAGGTTCTTGCCTGCTGCAGTGACTTTGCTTTGAGAAGAAAGCTGCATAGCTCCATGTTCCAGAATGGAGGCGGCAGCCACCCCAGGTTCCAGAATGGCACCAGAATAGAGAATTTGTTTCTCAGAATCATGTTCAGAGTGCTCAATCCAGGCACTCAAACCCTACAGCCACAAGAGAAGAAACCCTGGCTACTGCTCTAGCTGGCAGTAGGCATTGGTGTCATCCATGAGTTATTGGTTTTAGGTGCATTCAGAATGCAGGAGTACTGAGGTTAAGGCTTCCATCTACATTTCTGAAGACTTAAAAAGCCAGGAAATGTGTGCCTGAGAGGGCAGTGTGTAAAGCTGTGAGAAGCCTACTCAGTGGAAAACCCAGAAATTTGAAAAAGCCAGGAACCTGTATTTGTCTGAGAAAAACTGCAAGAAGGGAACAAAGTGAGCCCCAGAGAAAACCCATATGATCTACAAGCAGAAGCGCTGTAGGGGTGGAGTCCTGTGAGGCTTTTGGAGCTCATAACTTGTTACTGATTGTTTTGGATGTTCCACATGAAACTACAAGACTTAGTGTTTGTTCTTCTGGATTTTGGACTTGCTTTGGTTCCACTGGATTGTATCATCCTGTGTATACCTTTTAGAATGATGTTTATCCTGTGCCTTTGAATGTTGGAAGTGTCTAACTTTTCATTTACAGAGGGGCTCACAGCTAAGAGCTTGCCTTGGATCATGGAAACTTGAGACTTGGGCTTATCAGCACTGTTGAAATTGTTAGGACTTTGGCAACTCTTAGAGATGCATTAAAATGCCTTTTGCATAAAGGGATGTTCATGAGTCCTTGGGGTACCCAAGAGCAAAATGTCATGGTTCTAATTCAATACAATGTTCAAGTTGTAAAATGTTAATAAGCATGTCTATGTACCTGGAAAGTAGTTTAAGGAAATGTCTGGTTGCCAAGGTGACAAGGGGAGGATTATACTGGTTGATATATTGTGTCAACTTGAGTTTAGAAGTTTAATTAAGTGACTCAGCATAGAACCAGGATTTTTAGTTTGCAAACATCCTCATCCTGTGCAATCCAGGAGGATTGTACAGTGACCAGGAGGGCATAGACACTGTGTAAGTTCTATACTCCCAGCCCCAGAGTAGCTTGTTTATAATGTGAGGAGGGGAGAGAGGCAGGCTAGAAGCTGCAGCTTCCACCTCTCCCTTTGCTCTTCACTGTTTTTTTTTGCTGCCATGAACTGCTGCTCTCTGCCATGTGTCTCTCTGCCTGGGAGCCAGCCAAGTATAGACTGAAATCTCCACAAACTGTGAGCTAAATGAACCTTACTTTCCTTCTTTTTGGGTGTTGGTTATTTGTCCCAGCCATGAGATAAAAGTAGCCATGGCAGACACCATTGATGGGAGACCAATCATAGTCCATCCTTAAGATGAAAAAACTGAGGCATTTTTGTCTGAGATTGTACAATGACCAGGTGGGGTTAGAATCTAAATGCTCTGATCACCTCCTATCAGCCCCAGTGCTATACGACAGATTCCCCACTCTAGATAGTGGGAGATGGACAAGCATACAATATTGGAAGCAGACAGATATCATCTGCTTAGATTATCAGCCATGTACATGTCCAGCCTCAGAGAGGTTGGTAGGGTGAGGGGGAACAGGAGACACACAAGGGCTCTGGGATACAGCTCTGTAGTGACAGGTGGGCATGATGCCTTTAGTTCCCAGGGAGGACGGAGAAGATTTTCTCAAATACCTCTTTAGCTGGCATAGAATCGAAACCCTAAGATGGACAAAGAGGGACCAGGGCATACAGCTGGGCCCCATGATAGGGAGCTATCCAAGTGAGACCTTTCCTGTGGATTCAGGCTCAACTATACCAAAGAGGCACATAAACTTATATTCCTGCAATACAGGGATGAGTCTGGAACCCTAACTCTGACCTACAGCATTACTGCCACTTCTCCTCCCCTTCCTCAGTGCATTTTTGGACTCCACATGCAAATCACAGGCCTTCTTCTCTGCTTTGGGGGACAAACATGCAAAAGCACAGCACTAATCCTGGAAGCAGCAGAGAAAGGTCCCGTCTCTGCTCTCTAGCAGCACTGAGGTTCTGAGTTGTAAATGTTTCTAATCCTTTGTTTTCTGCTCTTCAAAATGAGAATACTGTCACATACAGCAAAGAGAAAAGGGGATCATATCCTAAAAAGTAAGTTAGACCAAAGAAGCCCTTCATGAAACCATTTAATGAGTCAACACAGCTCCTTATAATATTTTCATAAGGATGGAATAAGGTGTTCAATGGGCCCATGAGTGATGGAGGCAGATGGCTGGGTTGAAATCCTTGCTCTAACACTTTCTAGAATGGCATCAAGTCATAAAGATAATGAAAGTACCTGGATCACTGCTTTGTTATAATAATTGTGGTCTAAGGATGTAGCTCAGTGAGAGAACACTTGCTTAGCATGCACAAGGCCCTGAATTTGCTCCCCAGAATTTAATAGCTGCCATCATGTCATTCAGCCAAAAGAATGCAACATTCTGAAATCAATTCTGAGCCTGAAAAGAAAGCAAAGAACAGAAGTGTGGCCCATGAGAAAATATTGCATAAAACCCTGCTTCCAAGTGTGGTATCACAGCCACATGAATACAGATTGCAAATGCACAAGTGTTCCTTGGAAATATTTATGATAAAACCTCAGCACCAGCCCAAACAGCCTTCACAGAGTGAAATGAAACCATAAATTATTTCCAAGAACATTGTAATGCCAAGGGAACTCACTTAATTATCCATTATCCTAGAAATGTAGACATAATGTTAATTAAAATGAAGGGAGAAAGCCATTTCCATTTTTTATTAAGATTCATTGGTCTCTGGAAGAGCTCTTGGTCTGCAGGCTGGGACAGGTGACAGGAAGCTTGTCCCCAGGAGCCAAAATCAGTCAACCAGACAAGGACAGTGTTCAGAAGGTCAAGAGACAGAATTTCCAGAATAGGGAAGAACTGCCTGGACCTACTGCCTTAAGTGATTTTTATCCACAAATGCCTGTGTTGCTACAATTATGAACTATTTTTGTTTCATGTGGGCATTTCCATCTCCTTGTTGTTTCAAACCCTCAACTGAAATCTCAGTACACTGTGTCTGGCTGTTTTGGCAGGCTCTAAGGAGGCAGGATCACAGGCCTCTGGTTTCCTAAGCTTGGGAACCTCACTGAGGCCAGGTCTTGGGACTGACTGACCACAAGAGGCAATAGACAGATGGGCAACCAGCAGGCTGCATGGCCCAGTGGGCCTGACTTCAGAACCTCATCTCTTGTCAAACAAGGCAACTTTGCCTTTATTTCTTGTAGTAACTGATGGAACAGAACGTGACAGACTCCAGCATGTTCCCAGTTTATTCTCTACTTTTCCCTTCCTTCCTGAATATCCTGGTCAGGCCCTTGGCTCCACTTACCATGTCCACTTCAAAAAAGACCCAGTTAGACAATGGACTTGGAGAAAAAGGAAAAATGGGGAGAAAGATAAGGAACATAGGCCCTGAAGGGGAGAAGCTGAAGAAAAGCTCAGAGCCCTGTCGCAGTTGAAAAAGCCAGTGGATTTGGGGGTGCTGTATCTCCTGGGAAGCCCCAGAAAATGATGTGAGTGACAGAACTGACATAAAGGATTTTTTTGCCACACAATGATCAAGCTACATACAAGGGTCACACACTATGACTTCAGAAGCAGTTTGTAGATCTGTTTGGTATGTGATACAGACCTGGGAAACATGTAGTAGAAATGTTACGATAAATTTAAAATCTCCTGGTCTATAAGAAAGGAAATTTCACTGGTGTCCTAAAGCTTTCACACACAGTAGGCACTTGGTAAATGTTTATGGAAAGGTAACAAAAATACAGATGATTAAACATATAACTGATTAGCAATCAATGTCTGCCACTTACTGTGTGATGCAGCAATGTCTGATGACTTGTCCCTGGAGAGAGATGGAAGACAGCCAGAGAGGGACTGACATTTGTTGAGATTGTTGTGGATGTTTGTAATACTGCCTCTGTGAGAGTAATAGCTAGAAGTACCCATGTGATACAAAAAGACCAACTTAGAGGCCATAATAAGTAACGTGATCAAGTGTTTCCACTAACACAGACATGTCAAAGGAAACAAGGGCATTGCAAATCCAGACACAGGAGAAAAAGGCTGCTGATGGAGCAGGAGACAGGTTTCATTTCAAATGCTGTGTTAGAATGGGTGGTTGTGCCTGCTTGACTCATTAGTCGAAAAAGACTGGGTGACAAAACTCAGCTCAGAGACAAAGAGTGCTGTGGTCAATTACTGATGTCTGTCATGGGCATAGAACAGTCTATAGGATCAATTAGGATGTCTGTCATGGGACTAAGTCTGCAGGACCAATTAGTGATGCTTGTCAGAGACATGGGACAAAGTCTACATGATTATTTAGTGATGCTTATTGTGAACAAAGGACAGCATTTACAACATGTTTTACCCTCTTCTCGGCTATCTACATCATACCAGTTCCCTAGACATCAAGTGTTTTACAGTGGGCTAACTCAGTTCAACAGAAAGTTTCAGATTTAAGCTTTCTCATTGTGTTAAATACTAAACACAGACACATACACACACACACACACACACACACACACACACACACACACACCTATAACATACAATAATCCAAACTTCTCTTGCAGATCCTTTACCTTCTCTCCACTTGAAAGGATCACACCCTTGAAGTTCCTGTATTCTTCCCGCAGTGACTCTCCCCCACAGGTCAGCTCTTTTTGCCTTGGCCCTGTGGCACTGCTCCCTCATCCAGTAAGAAAGAACATCTGCAACCCAGCCTGACATCCTTCCATGACTTCCATGCTGCATGTGGTCTATATTCATTTGCAGCGGCTACAACAATGTAGCATCACAGACCAGGCAGCTTCAACAACAAAAATGTACCATCCGAAGGTCTGCAGGCCAGCAGTACAGGATCAGAAAATCAGCAGGGTTGGCTCCTCTCCGTGGCTTGGATGGAGGAGGCTATTCCAGGCCTCTCTTCTCATCCCTCTTCACCCAGTGTCTTTAAGTGGTCCAAATATCTCCTCATAGGGATGTGAGTCATGCTGGAGAGAGACCCACCCAAATGACCTCATCTTAACTTCATTACCTCTATAAAAGATTCTGTCTCAGCCAGGCATGGTGACACCCACCTGTGAGCCCTTCAGATGGCTGAGACAGAACAATTGCAAGTTTAAGTGCAGCCTGGGCAACTTAGCAACTTAGTGAGAATATGTGTCAAAACAAAAAAGGCTGGGTTGGAGCTCAGTGAAAGCTTTGGGTTCAGTTCTCAGTAGCAAACAAAAAGCAAGCAAGCAAGAAAATAAACAAACAAACAAAAATAATCTCCAAATATAAGATCACATCAAAGGTATTTGGATTTAGGACTTCAAAATATGAATTTTGAGGAGAAACAATTGAACACATACCATATTCATCAGGTGTCTCCAAACCAAAAAGGTTTACACACAATCATCTCTCTTCTGCCTCCCAATTTTATCAATATTTGATCTACTCTAATTTTTCCCTACTATTTGACTCTGATACTTTTAAATTTTATAATAGATTCTCTTCCAACATAAATGTTTAGGGATCCTAATGGTACTTAAAGCCCCTCATTTGACCCCATACTTTTTCTATCTCCTAGCTGGCTTTCCTACTTGCTATACCTTTAAAATTATAACACAGAAGCAAATGGTGTGACCTGGAGTTTCATAACTATATGCCACAGAAAGCTGCTCTATGCAGTCCCAACAAGTTTTTTCCTAGTACAGCATGCTGAAGGCATTGGAGGCTGCTTTGTGTGCATCCCCCAGCCCCTAAACACCTATTGAGGTCAGATGATCTGTTTCCTCCACAAAAGGCAGAGTCAGGCCTGCCCAAGAGATGTGTGTAGAAGAGCAGATCTGGGTGATGGCACAGAGCTGCCCCCAGAATAAATGCTACTACCTGGTCACTCTCAAGTAGGATCCAAGCAGGTATTTTGCTTGGCTTGGAAAAACCAGCAAAACAGTGTTGTGTTCCATGCACCTGTAGCCATGTGCCTTTTCATTTCTAGTTCAACTCCCCATGATGTCATGCAGGGGGTACAGAAAGGAATATACAAAAGGATCCAAACAGAAAGAATGCATTGAAGCTGGAGTTTCAAACAGTATGTAAATGGAGGCCCCAGGAAATCAGGAAGCATATTAACATTTCTCTTGAAGCTCAGATCCTAGTAAACCCTATAAATCCTATGCTTCTGTGTTTCCATTGTTAAATCAATGGTACTGCTGCCAAATGGAGTCACTCATCTCAGTCCAATTTCATTTCTTTCATGCCTCAGAATCTAAGTGTAGAAGTAAAGCTTCTATGGTGCACATAGGCACAGTTCATGTGTTCATTAAGCATATATGCTATGGAGAGGTCTGACTTAATTAAAGTTTCTTTTAAGAAAATGCTTATTTAAATTCAGTCTACTTTTTGCCAATGGAAAGGGGCTATTTTGGGATAATTACATAGTGGGGTGAACTGTGCATACTTGCTGCTGGGTGGCCCAACTCTTTCTTCACCTTTCTTCGCTGGAAAAAAAAAAATGTTTCTCTGTTTTTGTTTTTGTTTTCCATCTTAAGCCACAGAAATGAAGTAACAGGGCCTCATTAGGTCAAGAGTATGGTCATGAGGCTTAAGGGCTAAGAAGCAACACAAAGGAGAACCCTCAAAGCATGATGCTGAGCCCAGCAAAGAGGGCAGACAGAGCTGAAAGCCCCTCATTTTGAGGCTGCTGAGTATTAGACCCAGCAAAGACAACTAATGAGGGTCTTTAAATATCTAATTACAGTAAACAGGCTTCCCCTTTCCAATGAAAAGCTTCATTTATGCCTTTTCAGGAGTTAAGAGGAAAACCACCCTATAAATACGATGGAGGAAAACAGAGAATGTTCTGCCAAATTCATTGCAACCTTGGAAGGCCTGTGACAACCCCAGGAAGCTAGAGATGAATATAACCTTGGACTCCAACAGGGTACCACTGGGACTGGTCCAGCCCATGGGTGTCTATAAGAAGTCGCTGAACCCACCCATCCATCCTCTGCTTCTTTCTCTCCATGATGCTAGCCAGTACTCCCTGCTCAGCTGGCCACTAATGGCAGAGCCCAGCCACTTGTTTGTACCTAATACCTTGGTTCCTCTCAGTTATGGGTTTCTGGGATGGTGGGCTGCATCCCACTTTGATCTATCTACCTGGATAGAGAGTGTCCTTCCTTCCAATAATTCTATACCATCAAGTGGCTCTCCCCTACCTATTGTGGAGTCAGGAAGACAATATGGGCCCTCAGAAGACACACAGCAATGCCATCTTACAGATTTTCTATTAATTCTAGGATATTTTTTACCATCTCTCATAACTGGTTGGAAATAAATGTCCAGCTCTAAGCCAGGGACTACTCAAGATTTACAATAATTCTTTGCCTTACAGGGTAAGAGTTTCCTCATACAATTGATCTAGATATAATGTCCTGCAACTTGAAAACAACAATAAAGCCACAAGGAAAATTATCTTGAAATAAGATAATAGGAACCAAGTACAGATGAATCATTATCTATAGAAGTTGTATAGGTGAATCTAAGTAGATATGTAAAGACTAGACAATCTTGAAAGCATTGGCTTCTGAATGAGTGATGAAGGGAACTGAGCCAGGTATTGTAGGGCATTCATAGACAGTAGAGGCCATTGGGGTGAAAGAAGGTGGAGGATAGGAATACCCTTAGTGTCTGTGTTTCCAAAAGGCATTAAGGTGAGCAAAGCACTATAGAAAGGCTGGGTCAGGGCTGAGCCACAGCATGCTGTGCCCAGGGTCTAGGATCTGGCTTTGGAAGCCCAAGTAAGAAATAAGGACCATTATGGCTTTCTTTCCACCTTGTCACTTCCTGCACTTCAACTAAATAACCACCTAAGCACTCACCTTCCCATACAAGTAAGCCAAACAAAATTTGTACTCCATTTCATCATAACCATAATTATATCTCGTAATTATAATTCACTGAACACTTGCTATACAGCAATCATAGAAGTGGGCACTGTACATATGGAATCTCATCCAGCTTCCACCACAAGGTATGAAACCAATATTACATGATCTGCTTGATTAAGGCAGAAAGAATACAAGAACTCAGCCAGTACCTTCCACTGTAGGTATCAGACCAAGAGTTGCAGGGATCCTGACAGTGGATTGTTGAATGCAGCAGTAGCAGCACAAGTTGCAGCTGTCTTTCTACACACATTCCTGCATGTGCACAAGTATATCCTCTGACTTTTGGGAAGTCCAGAGAAGGGGTGGAGACTCTTTTCAGTTTAACCAAAACAAGTGGGCTCCAAGAACTCATATATTCACTCAAGAAGACTTTTCCCTCTGGTTATTGAGTTCAGACCAAATAAAAGCAGGCCAAGGACACCAAACAGAACATTTATCGCATCCAAAACAAGACATGGTTTTATAAAGGGCCAAGGTCAATCCACTAGCTGTTTTCCAACAATAAATAAATAAATAAATAAATAAATAAATAAATAAATAAGTCAAACTTAAAAACCCACATCTTTGGGGT
The DNA here is from genome assembly GCA_004027025.1 of Myocastor coypus. Taxonomy (NCBI): domain Eukaryota; kingdom Metazoa; phylum Chordata; class Mammalia; order Rodentia; family Myocastoridae; genus Myocastor; species Myocastor coypus. The sequence continues at coordinate 44,284 of PVJA010004051.1, read as the reverse complement.
TAACAAAAAAAACTACAAAAATGTTTGCCTGGTCATTGCAGATCACTGACCTGAGCATTAAAATGATCTTTGATTTGTCTTCTCTCACAAACTCAAACACAGTTGCCAGAGACTTTGTGCTGTTCATTGCCATCTCTTCAGTAGTTTGCATGAAGTAGGTGCCTAACAAGTACACATCAAATGAGTCTCAGCCAAGCAACTGCTATGAAAAATCTCTAAGAATCATGGTGCTTTGCAATTTAACCCCAAATGTTAGCACACAGAAATGACTTGAGGAGGGAAGAATGTCTTGTGTTTTTTGAAATATCCAATAAAGCAGCTCAGACTGGTGTTTGACTACAGCCTTTATATACATGGCCATGACTGAAGGTTGCCCACTCCCAGAATTCCATGCACTAATGGAGAACAAAGAAGGAAGCAGGACTCTTCTAAGTCTTTCCAAAGAGGACACTCCTGCTTCCATAGGTGAGTAGCTACCATTCCCAAAGTCTCAAGGTCTATAAGATACTGTTGCTTCTATTTTTGTTTGGAGAACACTGTAGCTGGTTTGCAATACCGTAGATGTCAGCCCAATGAGACCATGGAAGCCAGCTGTGCTGCACATGTGGAACAGAGCCTCCAATCATTTGGAATGCCATCCTCCCCACCAAGGGAAACTCAGTCAAAGCCTCTAAAACCTTCCACGATCAAGGCCAAGTTTCATTAAGATATTGCTGGTATTTAAGGAGCTACAGAAGCTTAGAGTCAGTCCATTCATGAAGTGTGAACAAAATAACACTGGTTGTATTAGTGAGTGTTCTCTAGAAGAATAAAATTCATTTTAAAAATATGTATAATAGAATTGGGGATAAAGCTCAGTGGTCTAAGTGTCTGCCTGATAAGTGCAAGGACCCGAGTTCAATCCCAGGTACCACATGCCATGCTGGCCTCCAAAACCAGACATAGTGATGCATGCCTGTGATCTCAGCACTGGGGAGGCTGAGACATGAAGATCACTATGAGTCTGAGTTGCACAGTGACACCCTGTACCAAATAAACAGAAAATTAGAACAATTCTTTTAAAAATATGCATAATTATGCAAAGGGATTTAGTAAGTAAATTTACAGAATCCAGCAGGAGAAGCCACAATATTTTTGTGTGCTAGAAAGCCAGAGGGTCTCAGTCCAAGAATGGGGAAGCCATAGAACAAGAGAGATCAGCAATGCAGCATCAATCTAAGATCAAAGGCCTGGAAGCTCAGTGGAGGCTCACTGGTATGAGTCCGTGATGAAAGGCTGAAGAAACTGGAGAGCTAGAGAGCAGTGTACAAAGATGACTGCAGCAAAGAACAGACCCGCTCAGGAAAACTGCAGCACTTTGAAATGGGCACACAACTTCCTACTTTTCCTTTTTTATTCCATATGGGCTACAAGCCCATTGGTTGGTTCCATCCACAATGAGGGTGGGTCTTGTCCTCTTAGTTCTCTGGCTTACATGTCAATCATTTACATCCACACCCAGAACTGTGCTGTACTAATAATCTGCTAGGTATTTCTTAATCCATTCAAATCAATATTTTATGATTAGTGTTCACAATGGTGGTGAGCTGCAGAGTTGCAGTAGTGCAAATATAACAAACCCCACAGCACATTCTGGGTTACATAAAGGTATACACACCCCTCCCACTTACACATTTGTCAGCCAAGTATTTAGCAGATACCTGTCATACACCTGACACTAGTCCTAATTCCAGGGGTACAAAAGTGAGGAGGCACCTGAACTTGAAACACACCCATTCCAAAAGGAGACAGATTATCAACCAGGGAATAAAGACAGTGTGATGCCAGGGAAGAATGGGCTAAGTGCCTAGAAAAAACAATAGACTAGAAAGGTGGACAAAGAGGTGCTGTGCTAGGCAGAGAGGTCATGGAGCTGTAATCTCAAAAGATGGCCTCTGGGCAAAGACCTGAATGAAAGAAAGTAATGAACTTTATACATCCCCAGGACAAACGCGCACCTCAGTTACCACTCCTGCTGAGCCTTGGCCAGCTGGCCTGGGGGGTAAATCACTTTCAAACTCAAGTGTTAAAAATACTTCCTTGGAGTAAATGTTCTCAGATTTGTGCTGACTTCAGGAGGCCAGCAGACTGCCTTGGCAGCAATTTTTAAAAATAAAATGAAAAGCAATTATGTTCCATCGCAGCAATTTACTTGGTAAAAATCTGGGGAGTAAGAAAAGGTAAATACATCCCTTTTCTGCCAGCATGCCTCCTGGGCCAGGGGCTTTCCTCACAGCCAGCAGCTGGCTCTGTTCCCTCCAGGACTTGGGCTGGCTGTCTGCATGGCCCTGGGTCTCATAAGTGTAGCCAGGAGTGAGTTACCTGGAGCATGGCCAACTGGGGCAGCAGGCTCTAAAGACAAAGGAGAGCATCTGTGTGTGGGTCCCAGATATGCCACTTTGTGGGCAGCTTGGTCCAGCCTCCCAGGCTCTCACAGGGCTGAACCGCCATCAAAAAAAAAAAAAAAAAGCTAAAAATGAGCCAGTGATAGTTGTGCACGCCTGTTTCCACAACACTCAGGGAGGCTGAGGCAAGAGGATCGTAAGTTCAGGACTAGTCTGGTCAGCTTAGCAAGAACCTGTTTCTAAATTAAAAGAAAAAAGAAAAAGGGGTGGGACAGGGTGCAGGGGGTGTGGCTAGTGCAAAATCCTGGCTTTGATCGTAAATTCAAAGAGAAGATAAAAATGATACCCAGAGAAGCAGGGGGCTACCGAAATCAGCCCCATGCTTACCTTGCAGCTGCATGGTGCCCTCCTCCTAGGTACTGTACTACAGTCTTCTCTCTCAGCTGCCAACCACCACCTCCAAAGTGCTGAATCCCTCCATTTTAACATTAGATTTTTAAAAATAGGCACAAATAGTATATCTTCATAATAAATACAAAAGCAAAGGGTAGGAAATAAATGTAAAAATTCATCGTCACTATTTAGCAATAGCTGCCTTTAACATGCTGCTGGGGATCCTTTAAGAGTTTTCCTTTCCCATTTTATTTATGGATCCATATTTTTAAACAAGCCATTGCCATACAATATGCGTTTTCACATAATTTCTCACTCGAGGAACCAAAAATATCTTCCTAGGCCTATGTAAATGATAGAGTTATCCAAATGTATTTACCAAATCATATTTAATGGCCGCAAAGAATTCCATTTTATGGCCCAGGCCATAATTTATTTGATTTTTTTCTGCCTGTTATTGGAATTTTCATTATTATAAACAACACAGCGATGAGCACCGCTTACTCCTTCATTTAACAACTATTTATAGAGTGCCTTCTGTGGCTAAGTCTGAGAGCACATTCTTAATTATTCCCTGCGGGAGGATTTCTGCAAGTGGAATTGCCAGGTCAAAGCACAAACAAGCATTTAAGGCTTTCGAAATAAGAATATTGGTCTTATTGCCAACTTGGCCCCAAAAGCTTGTTCCAACTTGTATTTCCAGCCTACTCTGAGAAGGAAGGTCTGTCTCCCTACTCTGCCAAATCGACACTTCTTTTACTTTTTTTTTTTTAAATAAATTCTGTGGGAGAAAAAAATAATGTCTCGTTTCACTTTTCAGTCCTTTGTTGCTACCCAGCCTGAGCATTTTTCCATGTGTACTGGCCATTTAGAGTTCTCTTTTTGTGAATTGCTGTATTCATAGCTCTGACGATACATCTTAATTAAGTCTAGAATGAAGAGGAAAGAATGGAGAAAATTAATAATTATTGAGCACTTGTTATTTGCCAGACGGCACATACCACCAACTCTGGGGGGAAATGCATTTGTCCTCACAACAGGTCTGTCACTGCCCTTGTTATAAGCTGATGATGCAACAGCTCCGAGAAGGGCACCTGCCAAGGATGCCCAGGAACAAGAGCCAGGTCAAGGGCACAACTCTGCCAGTGAGAGGCCTTTCCATCACTGCACCCCAGAAAGTCTTTCTACTGCCTTGATTCTGATAAGGGAAGCCACATAAGGACCAGACCTCAGATGCTCTAGCCTTAAACATGGGGAGATTTTACCAGGACCAAGTCTCACACTGAACTTGAGTGGCCAAGTTTGTTACCTCAGATTATTACACATTAAGCCAAACAGTTTTGAAGGGATACATTCCTTCAGAAATACTCAGAAAGAATGAATATGCAACCATAAGATGTTACAGTTTAGGTCTAAATGCCCCCTGGAAGTTTTCTGTGTCTGGAAATGACTGGACCATGGGGACACTGTACTCACTAGTGAATCCATCCATGGATGAGTTCAGGCTGACTGTGCTCTTAGCAGGCAGGGCCTAGCTGGAAGTGGATGGTGGAGGGCATACATACAGACTCCTTCTCTGGCCCCTGGCTCCACTCTTCTCCCTCTCTGCTGCCTGCCAAATATGGGCTGGACAGTTTTCCTCCACTAAGTGCTCCCACCAGGCATAGCTGGAAATCATAGTCAAAATAAAGCTCTTCTCCTTTAAACTGTGCATGTTGGGTGTTTTGTCCCAACTGTGAGAAAGTGACTAAAAACACAGGTCTTTCTCACTGCTAAGAAATTAGACATATCCTACAGGAAGTCAGAGCTTTCTGATCATGTACACTTTTCTTTTTATTCTATTTTTTTTTTTCCTTTTTGAAACAGGGTCTCACTACGCAGTTGAGGCTGGCCTTGAGCTCACTTTTGTAGCCCAGGCTGGTCTCGAACTCGCACTGATCCTCCTGCCTCAGCCTCCCGAGTGCTGGGATTACAGGCGTGCGCCACCACGCCCGGCTCCCATGTACACTTTTCTAAAGGAGCATAAACATGCCGGGAAGGGCGTCATCCTATCATGAGATCTGCAGCACCGGAAGGCTTTCCTGACCCCCACACTCCATGCAAGTTTCTCTTTTGCTTAGAACACAACTCCTCTGTCCTTGCTCTGGCCTAATTCATCCCTGTTGAGTTGCCACTGGACCCTTCTCCTAGCCCTCTGCTAGCCACCAATGACCATACTAGAGACATTGCTCATGGGCACAAAATCTACCATCTTAAAGCAAACAATCCAGTGTCATTCAGTACCTTCACCATGTTGTGCCACCACTACTTCCATTTTGCTTCAAATTATTTCCATCAGCCTAAAGGAAATTTCGTACTCACTAAGTACTCACTCCCCTTTCCTCTTTCCCTTCAGCCCCTGGCAACTGACAAGCTAGATTTCTCTCCCATTGATTCTTCCTATTCTGATATTTCATGTAAATTAAACCAAACAATATGTAATTTAATTTGTTCCTGGCTCCTCCCACTGAGCCTTGTGTTTTTCACGGTTCATTCATGCAGTAATAAATGTCAGCATTACATACACTCAGTTCTACAGCTGCATACTGTTCCACTAGGAGGATGGCCCACCAGCCTGCTTCTCCATTCCTCTGTTGATGAAAACCTGGTTTGTTTTGACTGCTTGGTCACTGCAAGTGGCCTGCTGCTAGCATCTGCGAACATCCACTTGAGTACCTGTTTTTGAATTGGTGTATACACGTGTGAAACGCAGCATGTTTATTTTCTGTTTTGTTACACCATCAGACCCTCAAACGCAAAGGTCTGGTCTTGTTTACCACTTTACCATGTTTAAGGCAACCAACTCTATAGTTTTCCAGGACTGATGGAGTGTGCCAAGACTTAAGACTCCAGAGATAAAACTGGAAGCACTGTGCACAAGCTGGTCACCCCCTAACATGCAGTGCCTTATTTGAGATATGGGAACCACCCAATAAGAATTAGTTAATGAAAGATCACTGTCATCTACTCAGCACTGACTGGAACATAGTATGTTTTGGTGTATGGGGGCTCAAACATAAGCTTTTAATCCAGTGGTGTATTTATAGTAATCTATAAAGTTATAGTAGCCTACATTTTCAGTACTGCTAAAGCGTACAAAAAAAGGGGATATGGAGGTTTTAAGCAGTGAGGCTGTGGGAGGCTATCACAGTAAGGCCATTTGACAAAGATGCCCAAGAAGTATCAGAGGCTTTCCTACATGGTAAGGGACAAGTGTCAAGGTGCCAGAACACAGGAGAGGGTGTCATTCCCTTCTACTGAAGGGGATTAGGCAGATCAGAAAGATTTCTAAAGAAATGAATGCCATCTCTTTAGAGGAAGACAGGCCAAGGAGAATCACATTGCTCAGACAGGGAGAGAGATGGGCATGAGAACTCCAGCTCTGCCCAGAGAATGCACAGATGCAAGGCACCAGCAGCACACAGACTCTCCTTCTCTCTGCACCATTAAGAACAGAGGTGGGAAGAGCTCTGGGAATGGGTGACACAACTCTGAGCTCACAGAGATCACAGGGAGCCAAGAGTCTCACAGACCTGAATGTCCAGATGCTCTGAGTGCCATTGAAGGCGATACAAAAGATGAGGCTGGAAGGAAGAGCCTGAAGGTCAGAAGTGGCCTGGGACAGTGATCAACAAAGAGAAGGGTCCTCAAAGGACCACTGGAAGGGGCCGGGGAGACAGCTCTGTGGTACAAGTGCCTGCCTGGCAAGTGCAAGGTTGTGAGTTCAAACCCTGGTTCTGCCAAAAATAAATAAACAAAGGAGAGCTGCAAGACAGACACACCCATGCACTCAGACACAGCTTCATGAGTTCACTGATTTTTCTCTAAGCTGGCAGATTGGGACAATCTACACCCAAGCTTTTCCTCATGTTAATTTAGGTTCACAAAACACTACAGATACTGCTGAAGACAAAGACATGCAGGAAAATGAAGAAAGGAGGCATTCTGAAGGCTGTTCACAGCCCCACCCCATGAGTGTGGCAACAGATGCTCAGTAGGCTGAAGGAATTTGCTCAAAGTTGTAAGGCTTACTCCTGTTTAACTACAGAAGCTGAGCCCTCCCACTGTGTCATACAGCCTCCCTCAGGTCCCACTAACTCTTCCTTTCTTGGTGTGCAGCAGTAAGTGGGGTCAAAGTTGACATCTCATCTTTTCCTCTGGAGTCCTTCTGTCTGAAGAACACACATTACCTGGATGTGTGTTCACAACCTTTTCCCACTATATTGGAAAGGAGGAGGTCTTGAGCTAGATGAGGATGTCAAATTCATCATCCCCTGTCCCTTCTGACATCTGACACCCTGTACCTACAAGACTTCATTTCTTTATTAGTGATCAGCAGTACTGTGTTCAGAGGAGCTTTCCTATTCTGAGTCTTAATTTTGTACATTTCCAGTTTCCATGGAGACACTACATTCTTGCATTCTAAGAGTGCCACTGTAAAACAATGTGAAAACAAAGCAACTCCACAGAAATAACTCACTTTGGACATCACCAAGCAACACCTTCATCAACAGATAGGACCATTGTGCTGTGCTTCGAGATTAATTGCTAAGGCCAAGTTCCCTTCTTTCTTCCACAATCTGAGAAATGCTTTTGACACCCAACCTGGGGACCAAGCTTACAGTTACAGGAGCATTCTCTAGGTCTTGCTGCTTCAATTATTACACCGCTGTTTTAATAGAGTAGAGAGGTAACTATGGCAACATTATTCCAAGGATAAATACCACAATATTGCCTTCAACTTTTTCCCCCACAAAGAAAATGAAGAATTGAGAACATGTAGAATTAATAGCATCACTTGTTAAAAAGCCAGCGGACAGCAGAGATGAGAACTCTCTAATTAGTGGAGCCTTTCCTGGCTCAATTTAACACTTGTTCTGTGCTGCACCCCCTACCAGGAAACCACATGGGTGGCTGGGCTTGGAATGCAGTAGCACTGAACTTGGGCCCCATGGGGCATCCAGACCTGGGTGGTTGGAAGGTCAACATATTTCACTGGGAGGCTCAGTGTTGTGTGCAAGGGAATTGCTGACCAGCCAAACCACCAAGCTGTGTAGAGAACAGTGAGAAAGAAATATTCATCATTAATTTCCCATTGCTTGAGACACAAAAGAAGCAGCCTATCTTTGTGGTTGAAGGCATAGCCTTGGTGAGGCTCGGGAGATAGTTCAGCGGTCTAAGTACCTGTCTGCAAGTGTAAGGTCCCAAGTTTGATCCCAAGTACCACGTGCCATGCTGGCTCTGGAATCCCAAGTACACGATGCTGGCCCCAAACTGGGTGTGGTGGTGCATACCTATAATGCCAGTACTGGGGAGCCTGAGATAGAAGGATCACTACAAGTCTGAGCTGCATAGGGAGATTGAAAACTAAATAAATAAATAAAAATTTTAAAAGCATAGCTTTGGAAATCAGGCAGAGGAGCTGGAGACTCTGCACCTCCACATACTGCTATACTTCCATGTGATCTTAGGCAAGTCACGCGAGTGCTCCAAGCCTGAGTTTCCTCATCTGATGAGTGCGGATGATGATCAGCCTCATGGGACTGCTGCAAGGATTCGAGGAAACATGGGTGTCTGCCAGTCTGCCTAACAAAACCCATTCTTCCTGGTCCATTCCACATCCCATTCCTCAGTCTCCCTCTGCAGCATCACGAAGACAACATGAGGAAAATGATGCGTTCTTCTAGGCTGGCCTGCTAAAAACTCCTCCCTTCCCTGCTCTGCCAATGTCGCCTCCTCTACTGCCCAATGATCACGTCTAAGGACAACCTGATGGCTACACAGAGCCTCCATCAACCTACGTCTTAACTTGGGGTCTCAAGCAACGTGAACAACGGTGTCTTGTGCCAAACAGGGAAACCTGCTTAAACTATTAGCAATAAAAATAAGTATGTTGCTATGTGTTAAAACAAGGGGTCCATCCATATACATTGCCTAGGACAGACCAGGTCCTGCCAGGCATTAAGCACCCACAACCTTTCCCCTGTTCAACTGACTACAAGGTGGCCACTTCCTTGGTGAGACTGCCCAACTTGTCAAGAATTCCAGCAAGTTACATCCTCTTTGATTTCAAGGAGTCCCTTTGATTCATAGAGTTAGGTATAAGCTTTCCTGCTGCAATAAGTAATGAAGTACAAATTGAGGAAATTAGTTATCAATTAGTCATTCGATGGTTGGGCTGGCAGGTGGCAGATTAGTTAAGCCACGATAAATGTTATTGCTCTACAAGGAATGGGTCTTTATTCATTACTTCTCAAATTTATCTTTATTATTAGCCTCGGGACATGAGGCAAAGCCTGTATGTAGAAAGAGGTAAGAAACCAGCCTGGGTATTTGGTAACAAAATTCAAAAATGGTTCTTGGTAAGGCCGTTTCTGAGGAAGTGGGGTAACCATGCTAAACATTTACAACATTAACATCTCTTCAGAGTTGCTAGTTTTCTGAAGGAGATCCTACAGTTTACATGTCTTTTTGCTCTTATGAATTACCAGACTATGCTACAGTCATACATAGGTCCATCTGCCTCAAGATGCGCTCAGGGCACAATCTGCCATCAGGAAGATGTGAGAGGAGGGCTCCCAAAGACCAAATGGCAAACACTAACTTGGAGCTTCACACTCTACCTGTTTCTGAAGCATCACCTATGTCTTTCTATCTCTCCTAGTGCCTGGCACATAAGAGAATACATGTTTAAATGTTTTCATGGCTTTCCACCATACTCAGTATGAAGTCTGCTCTTGGATCATGAGTTTTTAAACCTAAAGGCAGGACTCAGCTGCTCTTTAACTTCACCTCCTATTATTCTCCTGTATTCATTATGCTCTCCAGGTCAGGAAGGAAATGGGTGGAAGTTAATAAAATAGATACTCAGGAGGAAAAGTCTTCTTTTGCAATCAACCAAGGCTTTATGAGTCATAGGTTAGATATCAGGGAAGCCACTGGTTTGTTCTACATGGGACCCAAAGCCACTGGGCCAGCAAGATCAATGTAGAGTATAAGCTGGACCAACACAAGGCTTTCACTGGACTTCAGTTTTAGATCCTTTTATATGAATGCTGCCATACACAACATCCGTTAGGTGGAAGGAATCATGCTAACTACATTTTACATATTAACACACATAATCTTCCCAAGAACCTTACTGTTAAGATAAAATTGTTATCCTACTTGATTTCATCGTGATGCAGTAGCCCACACATGACATAACTGGAATTCAAAGATGCTCTAGCTGGGCATTGTAGCACATATCTACCATCCAAAACCTCTAGGGGGCTGAGGCAGGAGGATCACAAGTGTGACTGTAATGGAAATTCAGTGACTTAGCACAACATAATTTTTAAAAAATGGGGATCTAGGAACATAGTTCAATGTGATGGCTCCAAGTTCAGTGCTCAGTGTCATGGGGGAAAGCATCATTCTTTTGCTACTTAAAAAAAAAAAAAGCAGTATTCTTTGCTAGTTCTATTCAATTATTATGTTATTAAAACTCCAGTAAATTATGGCCAAGGGCACTCTCAAAAGTCTATGATACTGTCCCAAAGTGCCATACAGGTAGTTTTCAATTAGTGACTCTTCTACATGAACTCATATCCACTAGATAGTGTAGAACAAAAGAAGAGATGCATGCTGAAGTTAAAAAGTTATCAAAATGATACCGGCAAACAGGTAACAGGAACAACAGAATGACAGTCTCCTATCATTCCCATTTTCCTGGATGACGAACTTCTGTGATTTTCCCAGCAAATTCTGGGTCCTCAGCATACTCATTTAAGTCTCTGTGGGCCACAAGAAGGAAGTGGGGAGAGCGTGGAGCTGGCGTGGTGCCTTCCACACAGGCAGCAGTGCTGTGCTGCTGAATGGTTAGCAGCTGGCTCTCTGGAGGAGAACCCCCTTGCTTACAGGTCTTCATGTTTCAATGGTGCAAATCCTCCCAGGATGGCCACTGTCAGCAGCCAACAGGACACCAACCAACTGGCAAGCAGCCCTCAAACTCTATATGCAGCTCTTGCCAACCAAAGCGAAGGCTGCCCTGGAGGGTCAGCCCTGCAGTCTCTGAGGAGAAGTAGCTCTATACCATGCTTCCCACAGGGGGACAGTTACTCTTCTCCCAGATAGAAATGGAGCCAGAATTCTCTTTCAGGTGAAAAATGTAGCCAGAATTCTACACAATTGCATTCTCAATTTTTTGAGAAGAAATATTAAAATAACAGTGTACAAACTGAAAAGTGAAAAATGGGTCAGCAAGATTTTTTTTTCTCAAGTGACCTATAGAATAGCATAAAGATCTTTATTTCTTGAGTTTTGGAAACATGTGATGAGCTCTGAATTCTATCAAAAAAGCCATTAGTCAGGTTTAATGTACAAGTGTGCATACCTTCATGCAAGCATCTTTTATTTTTTCAAAAACTGCTCTGTGCCTATTTTCCTTTGCTCAAAAGTTATACCTTTCAGACCAGTGTGAAACACAGTGTTTGTCTCCACTTCGCATGACCCAGAGAAAGGGAAGCTGTAGCTCCTTCCTGGGCTGAGGTCCATTGCTCAGCAATTTCTCAAACCCACACTGTTGCTCCTCCATGGTACCTGTGAAGCCTCCGTGCACAGGCAATCCACAGGTGAGCTACACCTTTTGCTGCAACCTTTCCCACATGCAGAATTTGGCTTTGTCTTACATTAGTTGGCGTGGCCACTGATGATACCTGGCTGAAACCTATGGCTAGTGCCATGAATAAGTACAGAGGACCTCCATGCAAATGTACCTCTGGGTTTGAGCCTCCTTTTTCCAGATAGACAGAGTCATGCAGATATAGTAAGGCATCTATAATCTACATCTGAGCTCTTATCTTCATTCACTCCAAGCAGAGTTGTGCACACAACACCACTGTGGTGTAGCTGTGATAATTAAAATGCCCTCCCAAGAAGAACACCCACCTGCCTCACTTGACAGAAAGGGAACAGGCTGCTCTGTCACCTTTCCTGTATAGATAGCACACCTCCAGCCCAGTGAGTACAGGTTGTGGCCCTTCCCTTAAAAGATCCAGGATGTAAACTCCCTCACCCCCATCTTCTCCTGGACCACCTTCCACCTGGCTCATCTCTGCCCAAATGGAGTCCTTGAAGTTGGTTTCTCAAAAACATGCTTGGCCATTTAGGAGAGCAAATCCCAACCGCAGGAAAACTCACTTTGTCCCTGACTCCAAGCCTGTAGGGCATCCCAAGCTCTTATATACTCCTCCTTTTGAAGTCATATTTGGAGCCTATCCCATCCCCTTGGGCATGCATCACTGAGCATCTCTTGTCCAACACCTTGTCCAGCCATCCTGGTAGGCTAGGCACAGGCCACTGATAGATGTCCATGACTGTGACATTCTTATGGCTCCCAAGTATGCCAAGCTGACCCAAGCTTGCTCTTTCCCAGGCATACCACTATGGAAGTTTCCTCCAGGACAAGAGGACATGAGACACATACCTCATGTCACCTTTCAAATCATCTACAAAGGACCAAGCTCACGACAGCCACCTTAATACTTTCTGATGTAGAGGGAGGAAGAGAGAGAAGGTGGAAGGGAAGGAGGGAGGGACAGGAAAGGAGGGAGAAAGAGAGAACTCGGATTGATTAAAAGAGCAAGAGTTTCCATGGTGGATCAAATAAAAGAAAAAAGTAAACTCTTCATTCTCTCTCTCCCTGTAACTCTGTACTCCCCTGGATCAAAAAGTCTCATTATATGGATAGTACACTTCTTAAAAGTCTGATTTAATATTTTCCCTTGCTTTTGAAATTCTCCCAGGTCTCAGGTTGCCAAAAGATTGGGGAAAGCAGAATATTTCTAGTCAACGATAGCATTATCACTTGATTCCTGTTAATCCCTAAATGCTGGAAATAGCACACCTAGTATTTAGCAAAAGTCTGGCTTCTTAATGCAGCAGGCATTAGGGCAGGCATTAGGCATTTCAGATAGCAGGAAAATCTTATATCCCTTTCCTACCCTACATTTTTCCCCCTTTAACAAAAGTTTCTTCTCAAAGTTTCACTTTAAATATAAAATATGTCCTTGTGGAAGCTGTTACAAATGTCACCACTTTAACCGGTCCAAATTTATGGTGGCATTGAATTTTAATGGAGCCATAAACGTCTGATGTAATAGTGATATATGCCCTGCAATAAATTGTTATAGAGAAATATAAAAATAAGTGTAAGATAAAAGATTGTGTATAAAATATGTTTTTATATCTCCTTTAATGATTAAAAATCATACAAACTTGATATTCTAAATCACTCGAAAGAGCCATTGTGGCTCTGGGAACATTTTCTGCCCCAAAAGTCTTTCCTGGGCTGGGCTGGTTATTCTGTGATCAGAAATCGCATCCACTTTAATGAGGACATTTAAGACGTGGGGGAAAAAGTAATTAGCATTAAAGAAGATTGAGATGATAGTAACGACCTTCTGCCTTGGGAATGGTCCTTAGAAACTGGCAGGACTGATGGGCTGGTGACCTCACAATTGTGCCCGCTGGCTTCGAGACCACCTGACCACTCATCTGGCACTGTGGAGTGGCTGGGCAGCTCCAAGACAGAAGAGAGAAGAGGAAGTCACAACGAGCAGAACAGGCGAAGGGAGGCGCTGGCTGTTGGAAGATGCAGAGTCAAAGGGGCCCCAGATGATGCCCAGCTGTGGTCCCAGCTCTACCTGCTTCATGACCTTGGATAACACTGACTTCACCTCCCATGCCTGAGTTTCCCCATTTACAAGACGATAATGTCCCTTGACATGGGGAATACCAGCACCAAAGTATGGATATGTTTACTTTCTAATCTCCCATTACCTATTTACTATAAACATTCCTGAGCATCCACCTTAAACCCATTCTGACCACACCTCCTTCTCAGCAGTAGGAGGATCCTGTAGCCTTGCACATCTATCCAAGGATGGGCAGGCATGTGATTCTCACCAGAGCCAATGCAAAGCCACAGAACTTGCTCAAATTTGAGAACAGGAATGCAAGCTGTCTTTCTTTACTGGATTTCAAAGAGAAACAATGTAGGTTTCAGTAGCATCAGTCCTTTTGCCACTACGACTACCAAGGAGAAGCAGATTCTAGAAAGTAAAACAAAAAATGGAGCCTATATCATTTGTTAAGTCACCGGACCAAGTCATGACTGAAGCTAGTAATTTTTTTCAGTTCTACAAATTGGCAAAATCCTTTCATGCTTATCACCATTTGAGGTTTGACTTTCGGTCATGTGTAAGTGTTTCCTAGCTGATGGGCTTGCTGTGAAGAGGAGTATTATGGCCTGTATAAAATACTGCACACCACCTCTGACATACAAGTCCTGAATATTCACTGTGATCAAAAAATATGGTGAATATTTAAATTTGAAAAAAAATACTACAGTAAACGACACTTGGCCATTCCACCCCCTCAAAATATGACCCCTCACTTCACAAGTCTTTCTTGCCACTTTTTGGGTTTTTTTTGTGTGTTTTGTACTTTAGGGAAGGGTCTACAGGGTTGTTCAGGGTCTCATTACTAGATCAGACTCATAGTGATCTGCCTGTTTACGGCCTCCCAAGAGCTGGGATTACAGGCATGTGCCCCAATGCCAGTCTCAATTGCCATCTCAGCATGCTCCGGGGGCAGGGCTGGCACAGTAGGCCTGGGGATTGAACCCCCAGCCCCTGTGCCTGCTTGTAGGTGCTTTAATCCAGTGAACTATTTGGCTATCCCTCCTTCTTGCCACTTTCTGAAGCAGTTCTGAAAGTCTTCTTTGGTAAATATCTTTACAAAATGCGATCAAACCATGGTGAAAGGTCCTGCTGAATGCCATCCAATGGAAAGGCAGGCTTGTGAAAATATTCTGGTGTGTCCTCGGCCCCCTATGCCCTGTATCTGGCACTGGCCAGCTTCTGGCTCTTTCCCAAAGTGAAGACAACCATGAAAGGACAAAGTTTGGAACCGATTCAGAATCTTAAAGCAACCATGGAGACACAACTAAAGATATGAAAAGACTACTAGAACTGCATAAGAAAGTGGTAAGAATAATGAGATGTGTGTGTTTGAAGTGAAAGAGAATATTTTGAGGGAGATTAATGGTAATGTGTCTTTTCTTGTAATAAGTTCTTAAAAATTTAAATGTTCACGGTAATTTTCGATCACACCTCATAAAAGCTGGCCATTATCATCATAAGCATGATTATCTGCAGCCAGCAGTCCTATGTCTTACAGGCTGCCCCATGCAGAATCTCCAAGAGTGGGACGAAGCTTGGTAACCGCCCAGCTCAGCCCTGATAACGGATGACAAAGGTACCTGGTCAGTGAACGTCAGCTCCAGCCACCCTGAAGCCTGAGTCTATAAAAGCAGAAAGGCAGCCTCTTCCTCACACTTGCTTCCTACTCACGGCGCCCCACATCCACTCTGCCCTCTCTACCCTCAGCTGTAGCACCACTGCCAGCAAGCTTCAGGGTTTTGCTGTGGAAAAACACCAAATTCAGGGAACAGTGCTGGGCAGTGTTGGCTGTCTCAATTGTCCTGCAGCTGGCAGTGCCATGCCACCGCACTCCCAGGATGGCAGGCACAGGGGCTGCATCCCGCCTCCTCTGTCACTCCCCAGGTTTATGCTCATGTAACCGTCTCGTTATTTTTACCTTCTGTGTGTGCCACAGCTTCCTCTTGGGGGACTTGGAAAAAGGATGCTAACTAACATCAGCTCTCCCTTGGGGGAATGGCCTTCTTTCATCCTGCTCTCCTCTTTCTTCCTGTTCTCCATCTCTGTAGCATAAGGGCTACAGGTCCTAGCCCCATGCCTCTTCCTTTTCAATCCCAGAACCCCTCAGTTCAATACCTCAGGTACAGAGCCTAGGTTGGCCTAAATCTATCTGTGTCTTGTGGGAGGATCACTAGTGCTGTCTCCTTCCATGTGAAGGCCACTGTTCCCTACAGGTTTTAGGGGGTAAAGGCCCAGGAAAAATATCTGGTGACTGATCATTCCCCCCATGCTCCTCCACTCACCTTTCTAACCTCCCCTCTGCTTCGCTCATGCTGTATGAGCCCTGATGATTTCCTAACTTCATTGTTTAACCCCCACCCTGGCTTTTCACCCACCTCACTCACTGCCATGATTACAGCCCCACCACAGATTCTAGGCTTAGAAAATTATAGCTATGTGTTCAGTACATGCATGGGTCTGACTGTGCCTGGCTCTCATGCCTGCCGGGCACAAATCCCTCCACTCCTGTGCTCAGTCCCCTCTTCTTTGCATTGTTCTCCCTTCACCAAAGAACTAACATGGATCATCAGTGTGCACTCGGGCCCCACCCAAGAGTTCTCATGAAAAAGACACGGCATCAAACCAGGAAGGGGCACAAGGCACAGTAGGTGTGGGAGTGCCTTGGGGTGTGCTGATGCTGGACCAGAGCCCCACATCTGCTGGAGGAAAAGGCACCTGCCCTGCGGCCTTCAGGACAAGCCAGAGTCTGACTGCCCCAGTTGTCAGGGAGGAGGCAACTGGTAAGCTGTCCTTCCCTAGGTGTCTAGGAGACCCCAGCAGCCCATGCTGACCCCAGGCTGTGGATGCTACTGGCAGCTCATGTCTGGCATTTCTTATGACACGTTCTCACAGACTCACAAAGTAACTCTGGTCCACGTGCTGCATGTCCCGCCCAAAACTACAACATCCCAGCAGGAAATCTGAAGTTATTCCCCAAACAGTAGGATTTTCTCTACTGTTTACTTTAAATTTACTTTAAAGATCATTTCCTTGAGGCACAGTTCAACGGGCCACACATGCCATCCACTAAGTGTCTATGTTCGAGGTCTCTTGCTTATTTGGAGTTGGACAGCGGCCACCGCCAGATTCACGGGTCAGGCCCGTGGCAGGAAGCTGTGGACGAGAAGACTCCTAATGCCATCCCCTCTGAGATCCCCAGACTTTACAATGTGCATAGGGCAAATAGAGTCAGTTCAGTCAGGGCAGACAGGACATGGTGCGAGTAGGCAGTGTGGAGCCAAACTGTTTTGTTCCAGAATTGTTTTTTAATGACATAGATCTGGTGTAATAACATTGATCGCTGAAGTATGGCATCCAATAAAAAGCTGGCCTGTGTCAGACCCCAAGGAAATAAGGGAAATGCAAGATGCTCATCACAGTCAGTCCTGTTTCATCGGAGAGGTGCTTAAGAAAAAGAGGAGACCAAAATGGATCAGAGAGAGTAAAGGGTGGAGGGAGGGAGAGGCAGAGAGAGAGAGAGGCAGGAAGACAGATCCACAGACACACCAGCAGATGGAGGGAAACGCAGAGATACAGAGACAGACTCCAGCAGATGGGGAGAGGGGAGGAAGCAGGGAGGCAGACAGCGGCAGAGACAGACAACCAGAGAGACACTGGCACGGGAAAATTCGGAGAGACATAGAGAGAGAGTTTAAAAATAAATCAAGAAAAAATGTAAAAGGCTCCATGTCCTTCACCTTAAGCTCTGCAAAGAGTTAAGACACCTCCCTATCTGAGCCCCAGCTGGGCCACTCAGGTGACAACTCCAGCATGTGAAGCCACCATCCTCCCACTTAGGGGTTGTGATAGGGAACTGAGAGCATCCACTATGCTTCCTATGCATCACCTATCAATGTCCAGGTTCCTCTTTTGTCTTCTTTCAGCTGCGTAAGGCTCTTTTTCCTCTCATCCTACCCGGCTTCCTTTCTGAAAGCCAAAGCTCTTCTTCCCTTCTCTCCACTTAAAGTCTGTCCACCCCCTTTAAAGCAGGATAGCCATTCCAAACTGCTTCCCTTCGAATCTGTATCTACTTTGAAAAGGCAGAGAAACATAGAGAACAAGTTTAAAGAATAAATTAAGACAGAAGCTAAGTAAGAGCCTCCATAGCCTTCCTCTTACACTCCACAGAAAGTTCAGATGCCTCCCTGGCTGTGCCCCAATCCATGAAGGTGATGGGATAATAAAGTCTTCCCCCACCCCAGGAATAGGAAGTGATAAGGGGAACAGGACAGATGGAGCAGAGCCTGGGCCAAATATTGGCCCCATGTGGCCCATGTGGCCATGGATAGCTGAATCACACGTGCCGACACCTTGAACTGCCCAGGTGCACCCAGAGAGGATGGCTATAGATAGTTGCATGTCTGATCCCTACAGAAGGGACAACCTAGACTTCCAGCACCCAGTATCCTTCAGTGCATATCCCAACATCTCTCCAGGACACCCAGTTTACTCCATCCCTATGCACCATGAGTCAGAGTGCTGGTGGCCAGAGGGGAAAGAGTTACACTGGGCATAACCACATGGTCTTTGGTCACCATCACCCTAAGTAACTCAGGGACATACATGAGAACAGGAGGCCCAGAGCCAGTTGTACACTCTGAGGCCAGACACCACTATCATTTTCCTTGTGTGTCCACTAAAAGGGACATGAACAAGCCCACAGCACACCTCTTCCACCTGCGGCATAGGCACAGCACTCACATGTGCCCACAGCTCCTCAGCACTGTCCGCACACATCGCCACCATACCCCCAGTTAAGTCCTCCCGTCCTCTACTACAACAGCCACTGACAAGGCTGTGATCAAGGAGCAGGGGGAAGGGGCAAGGTGAGAAGCAAAGCGAGGGAGGGAGGGAGCAGCACACGTGACAGAGCAGCAAAGAGAGAAGGCCCAATGCAAGAGGACACATCTGCAAGGTCAGGTGTGTGACAGTCTTGCTCTGGGAGTGGGTGGTCATGTGGGCCAGAAGCACAGAGCCGGTGAGGAGTACCCTGTGTTCTGGAGGCTCACATGAGAGCGGATGTCCTGGGAACCATGAGAAAGGAGAGGATTGAAGGAGCTTCCCTGAGGCCATGGCCTGTCCTTTGCTGACTCTTTGCTACAATTAAGCAGGGATAAAGATGCTACTCAAGGATATCACCACAGCACTGTGTAGCTACAGCCAGTGCCATGCCTCTGTGACCACAAATACACCAGGCATGAAAGCAAAACATAAAGCCTCTGACCCTAGAGCAGCTCCCACCCTCCTACCCTTGAGACCTCTCTGCCTCCTCCTGTGGCATCTCCTTCCTAGTGAGATCTTCCTTGTTCTTTCCTCACTTTTCGTGGTTTGCTTGGCTCAACAAACTTCAGTGATCCGTTCACCACGTGCCAAAAACTGTGCTCCAGCCCTGTGGCTGCAGGGACTGGCATTTTTGCCCCAAATGAAGCCACTGTCCAGGACAGAAGCTAGGACACAAAGTAACTAAGCAACCACCCAGAGGCAAGGAGGACTGTGGCAGGCTGGTGTAAAGGGAGCCTTGTTCACCCAGCGCTAAGTTCAGAGGATTTCACCTGGATCTTCAATGCAGCCAAAGATCAAGAGCCAAAGATACATCTTGCTTCTTCCCCAGGATTTCTTGACAATGGCAAGGCTCCATGGGCTTGGGGGAAATCAGACTTTAGAGAGATTAGAGCACATGCTCTGCTCTTTGGCTGGGCAAGGCCCCTTCCAGCAGGCTCCCAGGGTAGAAAGAGTACCGGAACCCGGGCCAGGTGAGGAAGGGGTGATTCTTTCAGCTGTAAATGAACAAGAGAATGGCCAGGAAAGATTCAGACATCTTTGGATGGTGCTGGAAAGGGCAACAATGGGAAAGAAGAAGAGATGGAAAGCAGAAAAAAAGGAAAAGGAGGTAGAAGCTGGATGAAGGGAAGGAGAGACTGAAAAAGCTGGGAAAGAAGTCTGTATAATAATAATGTTCACAATTAAAACACAGAATATTCTCCTGACCCCAAAACATCCACCAAAGTCAAATCCGTACGTGTTCAAATAGGGCATTCCTTTATTTTCATTTACCTCTTTAGGCCTTTGCAATACCTAGGATTTTTTAAAAAGTCATTGCTGAAGACTTTTGTGAGAAACTACGTGAGAGAGAGAACGGGTCTGGTTTTACTGTAACAGGACTCAGGAAAAGTCTTGGTAATTCAGTGGCTTGTAGTAAATAGTTGTTTAATAAATGGGTGGAAAATGTATAGGTTTGATCTTGGGTTAATTTTAAAGATTAAACAGAAAGAAGTTATTAACTGCTGAAAGGGTATTATTTTTCTAATTAGTGAAGATTCTGGGTGCAAAAGGACCTAAGCCATACAAAGCTAGCAGTCAACTCATCATCTGACTGTTTCTGAGCCTGTGTCTTTCCCCTGTGCCTTGCTGCATCCTGTCGCTTCTGCATATTCTTCTAACAAATGACCTACAGTCAGCTCACTCTGTTCTCCTGCTGGAGTCTCCTGGAGAGACAACCATACAACCAGGAAGCTCCCTTGCTTCTGAGATGCTCTGAGCCTGCCGGGCTGAGAATCTTTGGTCCAGCTCTCATTGTTAGTTTCTGTAATGTTAATGAAGAAGGGCTGCTCCCCCTTGGCTCCCAGTATTTCAGCTCCTGAATTTTAATAACCAACTCCACTGATGATTTACAAATTTCAAGGCAAGAATTAGCAGAAAATTCCATATTTCATAGAGGCTGAATTGAACTATTATCTCCATGCAGCAGGTGCCAATTTCCCATCAAATAGTGAAATGCCATAATTATCAGTAGAATTCCGTTCAAATTCTAAAAGTAGATAAATAACCAACGGGAATATCATTTATTCATTAGAATATGAAAAAAGAAAGAAAAAGATGAGCTTGCTCATGGCTGCAGGGAGGCCTTTTTGCAAGGGAATGCCCAGTTCACTGAGGCAAGGCGGAGGACTGGAGACTCATTAAGCACTCGGGCGGATAGGTGAGGGAAACTTCCATTAAACACCTGAACAGATGAGATAATGGGCCACTGATTTGGAGGCTAATGCGTGAGATGCAGTGGTGCCTTCTCATTTTCCTTGCAGTGGATAGAAACACATATATTAGAGATCATTGGAAAATTGTCCTGATGTTCTACTTCCCATGGCGCATCCCTTTTACAAAATCTGGACCGTCTAGTTGCTCTTCTTGAGCCCAATTCTTTTTGCTGCTACCACACAAACGTCTTATGGGCTCATGGATTCCTTTGCCTTTCTAACTTCCCATTTCATTCAGAAAGATACTTCCTTGCCTCTGATAAGACAGGTCACAAAGTTTATCACTACATTTGTGACATTTTTATGTCAGTGCTGGGAGCAAGGGAGCCACACTACTCCTTTACTCTGGGCTCACATAATGGATATTCAATCAGAGCTCCTCACTCATGTGTCTGCAGCCTCCTTTATGGTAGCAGCCACCATAGCGCCTGCCCTCTGAGGGCCATGGGAACAGCCTGCAATGTTTCAGGGAAGTTTTCATCATGGCAACTGACAAAGAGAAAGCACAGAAAACATTCCCTGAGGGTTTATTGCATACAATGATGTTTATAGCTCTGGTGGTGATGGTGGCCATGATGGATGATGATATTGATAATAAGAATAATGGTGGTTGTGGTGGTGGTGGTAATGGAAATGATGGTAGTCATGCTGGTGGTGGCGGTGGTGCTGTTACTGCTGGTGATGGGAGCAATGGTGGTGATGATGGAGATGACAGAAGAGCTGAGGGTCCTGGTGATATAACACAAGTATTGGTGATGGTGGAGGTTATAGTGATAGTGGTAGTGGTGATCTGACATTTTACCCCAAGGAGAAACATAGTTACAAGTACTGGTCAAGTCCAGGGTCTATGTCTGTCTATAACAGAAAGCATTGCCCCATCCTCCATAGAACCTCTCAGAGTGAGAGGGCTGCCCAGTCCCAGTTCAGCTCCTACGATATATTTCTTCATCTCTCTTCCTCTCTAAGATCATTTTCATTACTCTGAGGAGGTACAGCCCTTCACTCTGGGGCCTAACTCCCCAGAGGTCAAGTGTGAACTTTTCAGAAACAAAATTGAGGCAGCCTCATGGTCAACTTGGGGTCCACGGGCACAGCCTTGTGGGTCACCTGCTACAAGGGCTACTGTGAGTTGCCAAAGTAGGCACCATGATTCCTTCCTCCACCGCTAAGGCTAATTACTGAAAACTAAGCTACTAAGCATATAATACTCCTACAGGTTAATTCTGAGTATACTGTAGGTCCTCTGCTCCACACTCCATAAGACACTCAAACTGGAACAAGGCTAAGTCGAGGGTAGGACACGAGACACCCTCCTCCCTGGGTGGAGACAGAGCAAATGCATAGCTCCTGAAGTGGCAACTATGTGGTCAGCAGCTTCCTGAGCAAAGAGGCAGCAAGCAGCCCTTGGGGCTAGACTGGCCCTTCAAGGGAGTCAAGACCTGGACATGCTTTTGCAATGGTGCATCGATGTAAAAATCCCTGTGGATCCTAACACTAGGGCACAACAAGCAGAGCTGTGTGTGTTGCCTATCACTGAACTCTCAGTGATACATGGACATATGAATTAAAATGATGCTTCTGTGGCCTATCCAGGAACCAGGGTAGAGTCTGTGTCCAATTATCTCATTGACTGAGACCTAGAGTGGAAAGGAGGCAGGCAAGTTAAGTAAAGACAGTCTCAGATTCTATGTTTCCTTATCATAGTCTCTATGCTGAGTGTGGCTTTTCATATCTCTGGTCTCTCAATACCAACTCCTGGTCGATCAGATGCTCTATCAAAAACCAATAATTGATGTCATGGTTAGGAGAAAAAGAAACTACTGTTCTGACTTACTGAACAACTGCAAAGCAATGGCTTCTAATTCTACTGTCTCCAAGAGAAACTAGATTGGTTTCAGCTCTGACTTGGAATTTAGCTTGTAGGTACCTGTATCTCCATGAAGAATATCAAGATCCTCCATTAGACAGATGATGAAGAGAAGCTCAGTGTCAAAGACAAATACCTGGTTAAGTGACAGAGTCAGGTCTGAAGTCTCCCAAGTCAATGGACAGCTGTTTCAGTCAACATATGCCATGGCTTCCATGGCATCATGTGTTATAGGCAGGCCCTGAAAGCTTTGAGACAACTACAGAATGCTCATCTCTATGACATGAGAATGTTTGACAGCAGTCAGAGACAATCAGGTAACGTTCATCCTCATCATGTGTCCCTGGGGAAGGGGAGAGACAGGTATGGGGTTCTGGTCTGGATGGGAAGACTAGAGAAGATCTTGGAACTTGACCAGAGGCAAAGGCTGACAGAATGCAGGGATGGGAGCACCTCATGGGTAAAATTCTTTCTGTAGCCAGAAGAAATCTTACGTCACATCAGTCTGTGCTATGGCAAAAGAAGAGCAAGGAGAAGCTTAAAGAAAGAGATATGTAGTGGTCCTCTATGCCACCCCAGGAATCCCAAGGCTTTGCCAGGGGTGAAAGACACAGCCAGAGAGGAGAAATGGTCACAAAAAAAGCAACCCTCCTCCTCCCCCTCCTCCCCTCCCTCTTCTTTACCCTCTCCCTTCCTCTCCTCTTCCTTTTAAGCTGCAGGAACTTCACTATATTGTGGACTCCTCATCAGTGGGTGTTTCAGTCACTTTCTTATGACCAAGTACCCAACATCCACCACTTAAGGAGAAGAGTTTTATTTTGCCTCAAGGTTGTTAGAAGATTCAGCCCATAGTTGGTCAGCTATAAAGCTAGAAAGGCAGGATGAAAAAGACCGGCAGCCAGGAAGCAGAGAGGGAGGCCAAGCCTCCAGTGACCGAACCCAGCCAGCCAGCCAGGCCCCACCTCCTAACAGCACATTAAATTCTGAAATTTTCAGTGGATTAGGCCACTAGTGAGAATAGTGCCCCACGATAATAGCACCCCACAATAATAGCACCCCACAGTGATAGTGCCTCCATAAGCCAAATCATTAGACACCTGAGCATTTGGGGATCCATTCTAGATCTACATTGACAGTGGAAGGGCCGGCCAGAGAGCAGCGGACTAAAGCACCTGCTTAAGCGGAGTGCAGCGGCAGGGGTTCAGTTCCAGTGTGCCAGGCCAGCCCTGCCCCAGGGCACTCTGAGATAGCAATTGAAACTTGGCATGGTGGTGCAAGCCTATAATCCCAGCACTCACAGGTTGAAAACAGGAGAATCACAACACATCAGATCTACAGAGTGAGACCCTGTAGACCCTGTACTAAGTACAAAAAAGAAAAAGAAACAGTGAACAAGCTAGATTCATCTTTCACCTGGACTGCAGTCCAGGGGAATCCTACCTACTAAAGGAGGGTGACCTCTCTCAGACTCACAGGCCAGTTAACCCCCTCAGAGTATTTCCATCAGATCACTCTTTCATTCACACAACATTTGCTCAGCAACTTTCAATGTAAAGGCTTCTAGCCAGCTTGAACTAAAAGATTACTTTATCAGTTTTCCTTTTTAATGTATAAATAATATTCCCCTGTGTGTATGTGTGTGCTGTCTATCCTTTATGTAGTCCTCTATCAGAGAATATTTAGGTTGCTTGCATATCCTAGGACAGAACACAGTGGCAATGTTTCAATGAACATAGGGTACAGCTATCTCAGACAGTGATCTCATTTCCCTTGGATATATGCAGAAGATCAAATCAAATAGGTCAGATAAATACCTCTATGTAGGATCTAAAAAATGAGAAGTCCTAGAAACAGAACAGAATTGTGGTTACCAGAAGCTTGAGGTAGGGTAAAGGTGGGAGTAGCATCGATTTTACAATTATAAGATAAATTCTGGACACCTGATGGATAACATCATGACAACAGTTAGCAGCACTATGTCACACCATAGAACTTTGCTAAGGAAATGGACTTCTTCTTTCTTCTTCTTCTTCTTCTTCTTCTTCTTCTTCTTCTTCTTCTTCTTCTTCTTCTTCTTCCTCTTCTTCTTCTTCGTCTTCTCTTCCTTCTTCTTCTTCTTCTTCTTCTTCCTCTTCTTCTTCTTCTTCTTCTTCTTCTTCTTCTTCTTCTTCCTTCTGCTCCTTCTTCCTTCTTCTTCTTCTTCTTCTTCTTCTTCTTCTTCTTCTTCTTCTCCTCCTCCTCCTCCTCCTCCTCCTCCTCCTTCTTCTTCTTCTATTTTTTTTTTTAAATGTATTTGGTTGTTGCAGGATCTCACTATGCAGCTCAGACTCGTGATGATCCTCCTGCTTTCTGCCTCCCCAGCACTGGGATTATACACATGCATCACTCTGCCCATACTCTGGCCGGCTCAGCACACCCTGGGGACAGGGCTGGCATAGCACGTGGTGCTGGGGATCAAACCACAGCCCCTGAGCTTGCCTAAACTTGCTTAAGCAGATGCTGTAGTCCACTGGAAATAGATTTCAAGTGCTCTTTTCACACCAAAAAGAAGTTCATGAGAGGAAATAGATAATGTTAATTCACTTGACCATGGCAACTATTTCATGATATACACACATTTCACAACATCACACTGCGCTTCTCACATGAAGACAGCCAGCGCTCTGTATCTGCTGGCTCCACATCTGCACACTCAATCTTAAGTCAAAATATTCAAAGAGTAATTGCATAGGCACTGAACACAGACTGTTTCCTTGTCATTATTTCCTGAACAAGCTATTATTAGTTATTTCCTGAACAACCCATTTATAGGGCACTTGCAATGTATGAGATCTTATAAGTCATCTAGAGAGGATGAGGATATCGGGAGACATGTGTAGGTTACACGAAATCTATCTGATTTTATTTAATGGGTGAAAGGAGTTTGGTAGTCGCAGAGGGTACTGGACTCAGTCAATCTCTTGTATGAGCCAAAGGTCAACTGAGTAGTTTTTACAATAATTAATACATTGAATATTATTGTCTTCCTCTTAGTTATTCAGAGTATAATATGCAGACATGATTTCTTATCTAAACATCATTAGTACAGATCTTTCTTTTCATTGCACAGAGAGAAACTAGCTGTATATTTAGTCCAATAGTCCATAACAGCAGTGGATTATCAGCTCATATGGTATTATCAGAAGCTGTTGACTTCAGCCTTTTACAACAGCATATTAATAGGGCTTTCCTTTTTATACCTTGTGGTGAGACTTTTCTGCTGGATGGTTAAGACCAAGATAAAGCAAGACTTATATTACAAAAAAAATGTAACTTTTGTATCTGACAAGGTCACTTAAATGCCCTGAGGATTTACCCTGAAACCATGTACTGTGCTTTACAGAACTTTTGTCAGCATCAGCCATCTGAATGAATCACAGCCATTGCTTGACCAATTTGCTCTCTGTGAAAGCCTGAGAAAATGTTTTCTCTCTAGGTGACCCTCTTTAGGCACACTGTACATCAACGATCATTTTCCTCTGTGGTCTCATAATCTCCTTGAACAGGACATTTGGGACTCTACTGAGTTATATGCTGTTACAGTATAGGCTCTTTTATGTCCTGTGTCTTCACTGACCTTGAAGGGCTAGAACCAAAATATTAGCTATTTTTGTATTCCTTCTTTTTCTCTAGCCAATTGATAATTTTTATTTTTCAGGCAAAGTTTGATAAAGCTGGAAAAGGGGAATAAAGTCCATTTACAGCACAATTTGAATTCAGGACTAGCTAGAACAGCCCTGACCTATGTGGTCTCAGAGCCTCTGTGAGCCTCAATTTCTTTGGCCCCTCAGAGTAAATGAGATTATATCAACCTTACTGGATTATTGGGAGAAGCAAGTGATCTCGGGCCTGCTCATGGTCAGCAGAGCATATAGCTAAATGTCTCATCACTCATGTTTGTGGTCACTGCTGTGCTGATGCTTATAATCAGAGTCACAAAGCGGGTAGAAGATCTAAAGGACCAATCACAGAAGGACATGGCACTTAGCACTAAGCAGATGCCATGGCTTTCCAGTTGGTAATGCTAAGTTATTACAATGATCAACCAACAGGTGGGCCACTGAATGGTGGAGGTAAGCAGGTCAAAGGTCAAGCTCTGGCATCCTAGTGGAACCTTGGAAATAGATGTCTGTGCCCAGGCCAGGGATGAGGGCAAAGGATCTACAGCATTCAGCAGGGTTGGATGGTTGAGTTCATTCAGGGAGCACTGGGGCTGACTGTGGCTGATGAAAAGAAGGCCAGGCCTAATGAATCTGACTGAATTCTCCCAATATCTTCCAGAACTGGCAGATGATGGTCTGTAATCGGCGATTTATCTGCATTTCAAGAAGTTATTGGATTGCTATGACAAAACTGATTGATTCAAAAAGCCCAACATGGGCTGGGGAGATAGCTCAGTAGAATAAGCGCTTGCCTGGCAAGCACAAGGTCCTGAGTTCAATCTCTGGTACCAGACAAAAGAAAAAAAAAAAAATCAAAGGCCAACATGGTACTTTAGGGAAGGGAAATTAAAGGTGGGATTGTAAGAAAACTATTGTCCTCAAATAAAATAGCATATATATATATATATATATATATATATATATATATATATATAAATGAACTGGATAGAGAGATTCAAGTCAAGTTGGACAAGTTCAGGACTGAAGGACTCAATGAGAAAGGAATCTTTGGGGGCCAGCTCCAGGGATACAACTCTCTGCCCTTCAAGGGAGATGCCAGACTAGGGCAGAGACCTGAAGACCTGGCAGCAAGGACCAGCCCAAGGGAGAAGGCAGCTGGCAGTGTCACTGTGGGAAGCACAAGCACATCGCCAGACAGGGATGGCAGCTGTTGTGTTATTCTGGTGTCGGTGTCGAAAGAAACGACGAGAAGACCTGATGAAGGTAGTTCTGGGGACTCACTGAGACTTGTCCTTCTCGAAGTGAGCCTTCTCGAAGTGAGCCTCGATCCTCAGGAGGACCTTCCTTTTATTCAGTGTTCAAGAACAGGAATTTGCGTAACTGCTTTGGGGAAATTGAAAACATTCCAAGCAGGGGAGGGGGACAACCAGAACTCCCTGCAGGTGTCCTTGGGCTCTATTGTTCTCTACTAAGGATACTTTGTCCTTCTCTCTATACTGAACCAGGCAGGATGTTTTTCTCAGCACTGGGCGTAGCTTTTTGCCCCCACAAAGGGAAGCCTAGTCCCACCTGCACACACCGGATCAATTACCTGGCTTCCTGCCAGCTCCCAACATACAACAGCAGCAGTTCATAGCCCAGGGGTTCTGTCATGTGTCCAGTGTTTAGCTGGGGAGCTGTGGTGGCCTCTCTGAGGCTCCCTGTGTGGAAAAGAGATCATGTGGTCATTCCAGGATGCTTCAGGGAAAGACTTAGAAAGAACCTGGGTCACAGGGACTTACTTGGTACAAAGTATCCAGGCAAAAGCCTTTATAGCAAGGAACTGTTTTACAACATACTTTATGCACCACACCAGCCTCATTGCACTCTCTTAGCCCATGAAAGGTTCCCTAAGTGTCTCAATATGGGAGACAGGGTCTGGGCTTCCAGCTTAAAAGCTCCCTGGAGGCTAGGGAGATAGCTCAGTGGCATAAGTGCCTGCCCGGCAAGCCCAAGGTCCTGAGTATGATCCTTGGTACCAATAAAAAAAAAAAAAAAAAAAAAAAAATCACTGGGCAGAGTTTAAGTAAATTCACCTCCCAGGGCACTCAGTCTCAGCCTATATTGCCTTTCCTTCTAACAACACAAAAATCATACTCACTTCATCCTAGTGTTCACACAGGGTATCATGGAGACTCTGAGTGGAGCTCCAAAGAGTTGAATTCCTCGGAGAGGGACATAGGCCTTTGACAATTCTGTTTCCCCAGGGAAGAGTATGATACCACCTATTTCAGTGGACTATTATACCACCCAACAAGGGAAAGAACACAAAGTATGCAGTGTGGAGCCAGGTACATAGTAGGCACAAAGAACTTGCTAAACTATCTCTGGCCCCTTCCCTCTCCATGATTTCACCCTTGTTTTCTGTGTGATAGGAGGTACAACATTATCCCTATGGTCAATGAGATCAGCCAATGCCAATATGGTGCTGATGCCAGTGTCCTTTTGTCTTGCTAGGGGCTGAGGAAGAGGCAAATGCCACCCCTTCCCTAGGTCTCACAGAGAGCAAGAAGTGAGTGTGGCGACCAACTCTGGAGCTTCTGCTTCACTCATCATCCTGTCTCTCTGAAATGATGAGTCTGAGAAGGCCAACCTTCACCTCCAATGAGGCTCAAAACCTCCATCTCCAAAATGTACCCCAGCAGCACTCCTCAAAGGGCAGTGAAAGGCAGCTATACATAATCCCATGGCCTGCAGAGAGGGCAAGGGCCAGCTACACTCTCTGACAATGAGCAATCCACCAAGGGGCCTTGGCAGGCTCAGTGAAGGCTCTCAGGAAGACATACCAGTTGAGACTAGATCTCCTCTTCTTGTAAGATATAAGCCTAGGAACACAATGCAAATTACAGCACTGTTGCTCCACAACACAGTAGGAAAGATAAAGCATTCCAATGGTGTGCAGTCTATAGGAAATCACACACACACACACACACACACACACACACACACACACGAATATACCTTGTTATCAAAAACTGTAATGAATACTGCTGCAGTGTGATGTCCAATGGAAAAGTAAGGACCTTCAACATGAGAAGCATCACACTGAACCTCAATAACTCTACATAACAAGTTTGAACTTGTGTGGCACAGTCACTTGTAAGCCCTAAATCATGGATCATAAACAACACATTAACACGAAAAATTGTGCTGATTTTATTAGAGTTGCACCATCATGCTGCATTCCCATGGCAGCTTGTTAACAAATGTCACCATGGAAGATAAAACTTGGGTCTTGGCTTATC
The DNA here is from genome assembly GCA_004027025.1 of Myocastor coypus. NCBI lineage: Eukaryota > Metazoa > Chordata > Mammalia > Rodentia > Myocastoridae > Myocastor > Myocastor coypus. The sequence goes on along the minus strand of PVJA010004051.1, from coordinate 14,858 downwards.
ATTATAAGACCAAGGTTTTCAGTGGAAATCACCAAGTTCTTCTGTTGCAAAATTTTCATCATCAAGAGCCAACATGCTGACACTGTGTTTTATGACTCGATGAAATTGTAGGAGCTGAGTGTGTACCTTGGAGCACAATGGTGAGCTCATTCTTTATAGGGTTATCAGAGTGCTTAAGAAACAATGTGCTTAGAAAACCACATGAGAAAGAGGCCAGGGGACTTGTCCTCCGTTAAGGCAACCCTGAGTCGCATACCACTACTGCTACAGTAATTTCTGCCACCTAAAAGCATGACAATCATTGCTTAACTTCCTTTATATGATAAATCCAAAGTACAAATAACTTAAAGAGCAAGAGAAAAAGGCAAAGGTACAAAATAAAACGATAGGTTTTTGGTAAATCAGAAGATCTTAAGATGGAAGGAAGGGGGATTCAAAGGAAGGGAAGAAAAATAAAAGAATTAAGATGTGTCATGTACATGTCCCTGTTCCCCACAATAAATATAATCATTATGCACTGTAAGCATCCACTTTCTTCACTGGTTCGGGCATCATGTCACTTCTGGCTCTTCCCCAAAGTCAAAATAACTATGGAAATAAAACAACTTGAATTAATTCAGGGCAACACAGCAGCCACAACAATGCAACTAAAGATAACTCAGGGAAGAGGACTTCCACAAGTGCTTCAGGTACAATGATGTCTCAGTTACTCTTCACTCATTGCTGGGATAAATACCCCACACTCGAAATGAAGGAAGTAAAGGTTTATTAAGCCTACAGTTACTGAAGGTTTCAGCCCATACTCAGCTAGCTCCAAGGCAGAGTGGCACAGGGCAGAGAGCCACATTTCATGGTGGCTGCAAAGAGCAAGAGAGCAAAGGGAGTGGCAGTAGCTCAGGCAGCTAGCTAGCCTCTCATCCATCCTTACAATGGAATGCAAATTACCTGTCCCATGGCAGGTGCAGCATCAACACCCACAATAATCAATCACAAACTTCAGAAGCCACCCAACAGTTGCATGAGGCTTTGGGGGGGCACCTCTACACAAACCATAACAAATGAGATAAGCATGTTGGAAGGGGGGGGGCTGAATATTTTATGATAATGTATCTTTCACCATATTTTTTAAAAGTTAAATATCCATTGTTTTTTATTTTTATTTAAATGTGATATATGTAGACTAATAAAGATAATGTTAAAATACCCTTTGCTAAAAATTTTATAACAACATAGTTATAAAATAACAACAGTTAGTACAGTGTGCCCCAAAATATTAAAAGAATAGCCCAAACCTTACTCAATGTGCAAATCATATCATAGGCTTAAAAGATTCTCTTGATCATGCCTTGTACATGTAAATGACCTTGCTCACCATGGAAGTGCTCTTTTCTTTTCCTGTGAACATGATGACCCCAAAGTACTTTTATAAGCAGAAACTAACCTCCAAACTGGAGGCTATTGAAAGATGTCTTACTTGAGTAAATGTGAAATCTACTTTGCTGTAAAAAAGCGATAGTGCAAGGTTCCATCTAATGCTGTCTTCTGGCTCAGGTGTCTTCAAGGCTGTCTGTTCACCCCACAGTCCATCCATAGTACCTGTGGGTCAGCATGGCAACCTCAGATGTCATCCTGCCAAAGCTCCATGTGACAGACCAGTGAGAGACTGGCCCATTGCCACACCACCTGGTGGCCATCACCATGCTTATGTATCCATCCCAGCAAAGCCTCTGGGAGGAAGGTCACATTGACTCCTCCTTGCCATAGAGAAGTAAACTGAGGCAGAAGGCTCAAGTGAGGAGGAGTGGTTGAGTTATTTCAGTATTGCTGGCACAAGGAAAAGCACACAAGGAAAACCTTGGCAAGCCTGAGGCTGGATCTCTTGCCAATGAGGCCACTGTGACAGAGATGAGCTGGACAGTGCTAATAAGTCCAGTCAACCTCGCCTGTTCAGTGAATCAGCCATCTCTGTTTGTGTGAGGAGGGAAAGCTTAACAGGCAATAAGATACAGTTTGAAGGGGTGGGCTTGGAGTTGGGCTTGGAGATTCCTTAACAGGAGTGGCTCTTAAGAGAGAATTTGAGACCAGATCTACAACAGAAGTAAACCGTCACATTATAGTGAGACATGCATATCTGTGCTCGTAGCAACACAGCTTGGAACAGCTAAATTGGGGGATCAGTTTATGTCCCCATTAACAGATGACTAGATAGGGAGATGTAGTATATAACAGGTGCTACTCAGCCATAAAGAACAATAAATGAGTCATCTACAGGAAGCTAGATCCATCCTGAGACCATAATGCACAGTGAAATAAATCAAACAGACACACCAGGCTAAGCATTACATAGTATCTCTTATGGGAAGCCAAATATACAAATAATTTAAAGAACAAAATAAAAGATAGATAATAAGAGAAAAGAAGGTAGGTGGGTTCTGTGGAAATAGGAAGGGGCTTGGGGGATTGTGAAAACAGGAGGGCAGGAAAGGGAAAAGGAAATAAAAATAATTTTAAAAAATGTATGTATATTCTCCAAAATGAATGTAATTATTATAAATTACCAAAAAAAAGCCAGGTAAGAAGTAGTCCAAGTATGAGACAGTAACCATTAAGCCTTCAGGTGGAAAAAAATGCATTTGAGGGAGTCCACACCTGGGTGAAGCTGCCTAAGGGTCCACTTTAGATGGTTGCTCTCAACATTGACACCACTACTGGGGACTTTTCACAAAGTTCCCACAGCAAAGAAGATGCCTTCCTGGACCCAACCAAGGGCCAATGGAAGCTGAAGTCTTCACCTGTTCGTGAATTGCCCCTCAAAGCCCTGGAGCATGGAAACACAGGACCATGATGAGTCCAACTACATTTGGACCTCTCGACCACACGTGTGTGCACAACAGTCCAGCACAGCCCTTGACTGATGACTTTCAAATATATCTACAAACATATTTCAGCAGAAATCACATTCCAAGCCTATACTCGCAAAGTAAAATTAACCTTCAAAGAATACTAGGACAACAAAGAATTGCAAAGGTGTGTAAGAGAGTAGATACACTGTAGCCTAATTATGTTACAAGAACTCACCTCATTAACCTCCAAGGAATCAATAAGGACAACAGTTAAGTAGTGTGACTAACCCTATTTCAACCTTGATTTTAATTTTATAAGACTGGGCAATATTATCCCACATAACTGTAGAACAGACACAATGTCAGTATAGCAATCTGGTTCTTAAGGGCTCTTGGCTAACAGAGCCCAATGCCATACATTTATAAGGGTAGCAGGCAGGGCCTCTGCTCAGAATCCAATATAGTCAGAGTAAACATTGTCAAGGGCTACATACTGTCACCTCCTAGGTAGCCTCCTCTGATTCCCCTCAAAGTTGGGTTTAAAGCAAGTGTGTGCCTCTGTACTTGGCAACAGTGAGTTCTGTGCTTTGCAGCAAGTGGGGCCAGGAGAGGTGAGTGTTAAAATAGGTGCTCTGGCTGTGAACTCATCACAGAGGTTCAATGTCTTAGTCATTTTCCCATTGTTAGGACAAAGTACGTGACACCAACAACTTAAAAGAAGCTTATTTTGGTTCTTGGTTTCTAAAGGATTCGGTCCATATCTGGCTGGTTTTAAGGCAGGAAAGGAGGGGGGAAGGGTCTGGTGAAGGACAGCTGCTCAACACGTGGTGATCTGGAAGCAGAGAGACAAAGGAAAGCCCTGGAGCAAGTCAGATTCTTACAAGGCAGTCCTCCAGTGATCTGCCTCTTCCACCAGGCCCTGCATCTTAATACACGCTTAGCTATGCATCATTAGTGGATTAATTCACTGATGTATACAATGTCTCCATAATCAAATCATCCTACAAAAGTCTTACCTCTGAACATATGTGAGAGATATTTAGATTAAATCCAACAAGGGCTGGACAACCAGGGGCATAACAACTCAGAGTGGGTGGGGCATGCTTCAATCTGAGGCCAGATTTTCCCAATAAATCCAAAACAAGCATTTGACAAAAGTTTGATTTAAAAAATGATTTTAAAAAATCACTCACAACAAAAGAGCAGAAGAAACCTTGTTCTCTATGGCAGATTCACAGTAGTACCATAAACAAGTCAAGAGTAAAGTATCATTTCTCAGTTCTATCCAATCCTATCCTGGAATATTATTGCTAGCTAAGCCAGAGCAAATAGGTAAGATAAAGAAATAAGATATACCTGGATTTGAAAGGAAAAAGTAGAATTATCTGTGTTTGCAGATGACAAGATCTTGTTCAGAGAAAAGTCTGGTTAATCCAGAAAAAAATCTATTAGAACCAATAAACAACTTCAATATGTTTCAGGATGCAAGACCAATATGCAAAAATCAGCTGTATTTATTTACACTAACCAGAAACAATTTGAAATTAAGAAAACAATTCTCTTCAAAGCAGTGCAAATAAAATAACAAAATATTTAGAATAAAATTTAGCAAAAGAAGTACAAAAAAATCTGTACACTGGAAACTACAAGATAGTGCTGAAAGAAATTTAAGAAGACACAATAAGTGAAGAGGAAAGTCCATATTTATGGATTAGAAGCCTTAGTAATAGATGAAAATATCCCCCCAAATTGAACAACAGATTCAGCACAATCTCTTTCAAATATTCAACTATACTTTTTTTGCAAAAATTGACAAAGTGATCTTAAATTCATTGAGAAGTAAAAAGGATGCAGAATAGTCTAGATAATCTTGAAAATAAAAAATAAAGTTGGAGTGCCCACACTTGCAATTTCACATATTTCTACAAAGTTTTAGTAATAAAAATGTTTGGCATAAGCATAATCAGCACACAGAGATCAGTGGAATAAAATTAGGAGTCGAGGGCAGAAAAATCATTCAGGGATAAGAACATCCTTTGCAGCAAATGTCATTAGAGTAACTGGATAGCATGTGTAAGAGTGAAGTGAGACCTCCTTCATCATATACATAAATTAACTCACAGTGGAGGACAGAACTAAATTAAAGCTTAACTTAGGAATCACTTAGAAGAAAACACAGGAGTAAATCTTGATGACTTCAGGTTATGCGAAAGCTTGTACCTATGACAATGAAAATGCAAATCATAAACGAAGGAGATAAATTACAACTAAAACTTTAACAGTTTGTGGAGAAGTGATACCATAAAGAAAAATAGAAGGTAATACACGCAATGAGAGAGAACATTTGAAAATCACACAGCTAGAAAAGGACTGATATTGAGGACATATAAACAACTGCATCTCAATATTAAAATGTAAGTATCACAGTTAAAAGCTGGACAAGAAATCTGGATGGACATTTCTTCAGAGAAGGTACATAGATAACAAATAAGCACAAAAGAAAGTATTCAACATTATTTATTAGAGAAATGAGAGTCAAACCCACACTGAAACATTTCATCATGCTCATCAGCATAAGACAGCTAGAACAAAAGCAAGCAGGTCATAACAAGTGTTGGTGAAGACATGGGAAAGTTAGAATTACTGCTGATGGAGGTGGGGATGTGTAATAGTTTGAGCACCTTGGAAAAAACTTTGACCACTTCTCCAAATAGTTAAAAATGAGCCATAATATGAAACTAGCAATCGTACTCATAAATATATACTCAAAATATATCAAAACAAGCATTCATACAAAAAATGTTCATAGCATCATTATTCATGATAGCTAAAAAATTGGAAAAATTGACTGACAAATGGATGAAGTGTGGTACATTAGCACCATAGAATGCCATTCTGCAACAAAAAGGAAGCAAATACTAATCCATACTACAAGGTGAATTAATCTTGAAAACATTATACTGAGTTAAAGAACTCAGACATAAAAGGTCATGTATTATATGAGTTTGTTAACATGAAAAATCCAACATAGATAAATCCATAGAGACAGAAAATAGGTGGTTTCCAGGAGCTGGGGGAAGAGGTTAATGGGGGATGCATTTACTAATGGGTTCTGGTACTTTTTAGGGCTGGCATGCTATAAACTATTAAATTATTCACTTTAAGTCAGTAAAATGTATTCAGCAAATAATAGTTGAGGTCATCCTCCTACCAGTTAACTTTTTTGACTATATGCTGGACACTAGTCATTTATATACCCTAAAATGCTTTCAGAAATCTTATAAAGAAAATTACTATCTCAAAATAAAATTAAAGGGGCTAGGGATGTAGTTCCATAGTAGAATACTTTCTTAATATTCACGAGGCTTATTTTGAGACAGGCTCATGCTAAGGGATGGCCCTGAACTTGCTCCAGCGTCTTCAATAGCTGGGATTAGAGCTGTGCAAGACTGCACCTGGCCCACCAGCACATTTCAAACTTCTCAGGACTATAAAACACAAAGAGAGCTGGCCAGATAGCTCAGTAGATTAAAGCACCTGCTTGGGCAGACACAGGAGTTCGGGGTTAGAACTCCAGCCTGCCGTGCTGTTCTGGCACCTGGGTTGGCGCTGAGAGGGTGAATGAGACTGGGCGTGGGGGTGCGCACCTGTAATCCCAGTGCTTGGGAGGCTGAAAAACAGGAGGATCACTATGAGTCCAATCTACAAAGTGAGACTCTGTACTAAATACATTAATAATAAAAAAAAAAAAAAACCACAAAGAAAGACTGAGACATTATAACAGAGGAAAGAAGACTACTGAGATTTGGCAGCCAAAAGCAATGTGGCATCTTAAAGAGGAAAAGGGACATGAGAGGAGAAACTGGTGGTGGGGAGGGACCCTCTGACAGTACATACTGTCAGTTTAATGGTTCGTGACTCTCCTGGCCCCGCCCCTCAAACCCAGACCTGGTCCTCTTGCCCCACCCCCTGAGCCACGTGCTTAACAACCCCATGTTATACATGAGGATTTGGGGAGACCAGATACAAACTACAACACCAAGTTACTATAATGGTAGAATGAACTGAGAGTTACTCAGGAACTCTAATTATTATCTTAGTACCTCTGAAATTATTTCAAAATAAAACATTTACTTTAAGAAAAACAAAATAAAAAATGTTATCATCTTCCCAATTCATACAGAGAAACAGACACCAGAGCCGAACAGGGCTTGTGCACAGCACCCAGGCATGTCTCATCCAAAATTCTGTGTATTTGTTAATTGTCTTTGATTTCTCTTGTTCCCAGCCCTGAACTTTGTGCTTGCTCAGCCTTTAGTGTTCAAATCTATTCTGAGTTTGTTAGATAGAGTCACAATAGTGTTATATAACAAACAAGCCCAGAACACAGTGACTCAGCACAGCACTCACTGATTCCCACATCTGTGCTGTGGCCAAGCCAGCAGCAGCCTGACACAGGCTGGATCAGTGGCAAACCTTGAGAGGTGGATTGGGTGTGGCTTCTCAGGGTACTTGGCATTCACATGTGTTTTGCATGCAAATCTAGTGACTGAATTCAATTTGGTCGTTGTCTACAAGGCACCATGAGGTGTGGGATGCAGTCTTAAAAGGCCATAGCAACCCACAGGAATCATGACTCTGGTGGGTGTGCAAAATCAAGCCTATGTTTATGTCACGTTTGCTAACACTTCACTTCCTCAAACAAGTCACTTGGCTAAGCTCAAACTCAATGGACAAAGAAGTTTCCTGTGTCCATTGTAAGTCCTTGCCAAGAAGTCACTATAAAACATCATGACATAAGAGTAAATGGCCATAAGCAACGATTTAATCTACCACAGCAGGGGATAGCCTTGCCTCCTGCGAAGACTCTTAGTGTCTTCTCTAACTGCAGATTTCTACCTGCAAACAAGAATCTACCGTAAGTGGTTACAAGAAGTAAATAAAATACTGATTTGGGATACTCTTGGAGTGGCAGTAAGTCTCTTCTGAAACAAGAAGGAAAAATTATTACTACCATTGGTAATCACCAAAGATCTCACAGGATGGGAAAGGTCACCACATCAGGAGGTTCCTCCAAAACTGGAAATGTACAGAGTGACCTGAAAAAGAGCCAGGCTTTGAGCTAAGAAATCTTTTTGAAGTAGCCATAAGAAATTTTTCAGTATTTTCAATGATTATCACGCTGTACTTTTTATTATCTGGGGAACTCATGAAAAAGTATTGGACTCTGATGCTCTCAAATATAAAATACATCTTGGAAATTCTCATTTCTAACAGACAAACAAGAAAATCAAGTCACAGCAGCAAGAATTTCCGACTGCTGATGCAGCTCCTGATGCCAGGACACATCCCAAGAATGTTCTGCTGTAAAGGGAACTGCCATAGAGAAGCCAGCAAGCCCAAGCTCCAGGGCTGGCCAAGTGGCCCAGCTGTTGGGGACACAGACCTCCAATGGGCAAAGTCTCAGGTCTGGACCCATGTTCTGCTGCTTGATGGTTGTGTCACAGACAAGTCAATGAATTCCTAAATCCTTGGTTTCTCTGGAGAATAAGGCAAGAGGATCTCAAATTTGAGGCCAGCTGGGGCCTTGACTTAGTGAACCCTGTCCTGAGATAAAGTCAAAAGGGCTACAGACATAGACCAATGATAGAGCATTTTCCTGGCACTTAAGTTATGTGAGGCTTGGAGTCCACCTCTGTCCTCTCTCTCTCTCTCTCTCTCTCTCTCTCTCTCTCTCTCTCCACACACACACACGACCCTGTCATAATACCCACTTCAGAGGATTCACTTGGAACTCAAGCAAAGTAACACATATGAAGTGTTGCATGTAATCCCTGGTGTATAAGAATGATCAAATTAAAGCCAAGCATCATTATTGGTAATTTTAAAGGGACCACACTGTTCCAGCCCTGCCAACTTCATGAGTGTTTTTAATAAGGTGCAAATGAGAGAATTATTAGAAAGATGCTTTATAAACTGTGAAGAACTAGACAAATACAGCTGTGTTGTTATAGTTATTAAATGCTGCTGGCACACTGCACCACTCAATAAATGTTTGTGGAGGAAACAATGTCTCAGTCAATGAGATTCAGCCCCTTTCTTTTGCTGTTTGCCTTGGCCAGAAGAAAGAAAGCCTTCCGGCCAGTGAGCACTCCTCTGCAAGGTGGACAGCTCAGCTCAACCATCTCAAATATGCCAGCACCACAGCCCAGACCCACAGTTCTGTGTCTGCTTTCCTGAGAAACTTATCATGCAAAGACAGCCTGTAGCCTTCATGCCTCAACCTAGAAAAGACAGCGCAGAAATTATTTTTGTGGAAAACAAGAAAGGTCGCACTTCATAATTCTATGTCCCACTACCTGAGCTCTGGCAAGAGAAAAAGAGAGATCAGTCAAGTGGACTTTTCCACTTAGAGGAGTGTAATACGTCTTAAAGCTTTGCATGATACATCGGCATCTCCTTGAGGAAGACATTCCAACTTTGAGATGTACCATAAATATCTTTCATGTGGCACATGTTAGCCTGAATGCTCCCCACCTTGAGCAAGCCTAGGGACAACACACAGCAGGCACAGCAGTGAATTATGGCGGAGAACATATTTAGGAATCTAACTACCCAGTGGACACCCACAATTTACAGTTTAATCGTCCACAAGGTATAGTTTCTCAGTAATTGAATTAGATTTTGAAATAAGGCAACCCTGATTTATAGGGGTTTTTTTAAAAACACAATAGGGCTTGTGTTCCTGTTACTCAGTATAGTCCAATGGTTAGTGTTGGGGCAACACCAAGGAATTAAGCAAAATGGATAAATGTAAAGTATTTAAGTGCACAACACAAAGAGGCTGGCAGCTAGCACTGGAGGACCAGGACTAGCCATCTTTCTCACTTAAGCTCACTTAAGGCAGATGTGCTGTTTTACTTTAATCTGCTTCAGGCTTATTCAATGAAATGTAATTTGAAGTAGAGTTGGTCATTCATCCAACAGACATTTCAGGGCTGATCTGTGTACTGGGTCTTGAGCTCAAGGCACTGGGATGTGTACTGCCCAGGTGATCTTGGCTCAATGCTCATCTCTCTCCATCTCGGTCCCCACATCTAAGTGGACACAATAATAGTTTCCAGTATAAGGGGCTGCTGCAATGTTGGTAATGAATCTCTTAGTGTTGTTTATATAGTGCAATAGAAGTCTTCTTAATCTAATAGAGTGTTTCTGTACCCACGTGTAATTTACATTTTTGCAATATGATAAACAAAATCTGTTATTGAATAAGGTGACAAGTGGTGACATCTGATATATCTGTATTCTATCACTCAGGTAATGCCAGGTAAGGAAGACCTCAACCTCGTGATGTCCCATAGGTGGAGCTTATTATCTGCATATGTGAGGTCTGTTTTCCTACCTGGTCTTGCTCATATGACTGGGACTGACCCAGTTGCTCTCTGCCCACTTCTGCTGGGTGTGAGTTTATTCCATGTCCTTTGTGTGTATTTCCTATGAGCAGTCATTGGTCCAGGCCAGTTGTTTTCTTGATGATAGGTACAGCAAGAGAGAGAGAGAGAGAGAGAGAGAGAGAGAGAGAGAGAGAGAGAGAGAGAGAGAGAGAATGTGAAGGAGACCCAAAGATAGCTCAGGCACTCAGAGCCAGGACACCATCCTTTCTGTCTTGTACTCTCAGCCAACACAAGTAATAGGGCTATGCCTAAACTCACAGTGAGAGAACACACCAAGCCACACAGGGAAGGCACATGTGCAGATGTGCAGAGGAGGAGAGGAAGCACCATCGGTGTGGCTTATCCTATGCATATTATTCAGAGATAAAGAAATAAATGAGAGTCTGAAGCTCTGCTGTGTCAGAGGACTTAAGCTAGACTCCTAACTAAGTCTCTATAGAAAAACAGACATCCCAGGTCTTCTCGGCAAATTTATGAAGCAACAAACAGATATTCTGTTATCTTTCTCCTCCCCATACACTAAATACTGAGCCCAGTACTGAGTGGCATGGAAGCACAGAGAGGGCCATGGGCCACAGCTCTCTCTGAGCTTCTCCCAGAAGGGTGTCACTGAAGAACACAGCTAATCTACCCAAAGACGGACACTGTGGCTTCCTCTAGACTCCTAATAAGGCCAGCCCAGATCAGGTGCTTGGTGTCTCTACCCAAACTACCACAAATCACTCACTTTCCACATGAGTGGCCGTGGCTCAGTTTCGTCCCTCAACAACTTGGACAAAACAGAGCTCTTGTCTCAGGCAGGAGGACCAGGAAATGGATGTCACTCTGTGACAGTGTGAGGGCTTTATGTCTCCAGAGACTGTGTAGAAATAAAACAAGAGTTATCCACAAAGTTTTACTTTACCCGTGTCCCTCTTCCCAGCTGCCTACAAAATGTACCTTTGAAAAGATCAAAGATCTAGACATTTCCACATCAACTAGTTTGGACTTTTAGAAACTCTTAAAAAAAGAAAAAAAAAAAAAAAAAGCATCCTCTTTGAGAACAAAGAAGGGACAGGCTGGGTAATAATTTAGCAGGCCAAAGCCCAGTTAAACTCAGCTAAGAAAAGTGTCATTATGCTCCAAAACCAGCAGTAATGAAGCAAGGAGCAAGTTCAAAAGCCTGCACATGTTGAAGGGCAAGAAGCACCGGTGATCCTGCCTCTCCCTATCTGTGCACCTCAACCCATGGCCTCTTCCTCATCTTGCCCCTTTCTCCTCCTCCCTCCGCAAAGACTTCCAAGGACCAATCCGAAATGCAGCCTCTTGTTTGGGACACTTTTGGTTTCAAATAGCAATAGGAGTAACCCAAAATAACTCATGCTGTAAAAACAAAGTATGAACAAACATTCAGAGGCAAGTTGCTTCTCACTTGGTTGAATCAATGAGACAAAAATATTGAGTTCTTTCCTAAGGTGGGGATAATTTTCTTTATATCCACCACCTAACTATGCTTCTCATGCACCAGGATGAAGTCCCATCCACTATTCTCACCTGGAACACTGGCTTATATCACAAAGATTGTCCTAGAGACCAAGCATGACACATTGGGCCAAGCAACATCCTATCTCCAGGGAAGAACATAACGATTTAATATTTAAATACCACTGTGATGCTGCTACATGGAAACGGACAGGTGGTAGCAAGGGAGTGCAGTGTATCAGCCAAAGTAAACAGCATTGAGAGCTAGAAATGCAGACCACAGGGTGAGAGAAATTTCTGCAGAAGATGTGACATCTTATTTTCCTGTAGCCAGATGATCTGGTTCAAACCCAGGCTCTGTTATCTCTGGTACCATAGACTACTTGTCTGAACATTTATTTCCTGATCTATCAAGTCAGACCTATAATGTATGGCTCACTTAGATTTCATGAGAATTAAATGAGGTCATTTATGGCAAAAAGTTCCAAGATATGCATGTAAAGATCTTCAGGCCACATGTGGTCCCTCTGTTCATCTCTCTGGAGAAGCACTCAATATCAGGAGGATGATGATCCCAAAGGACACAACCTTTGGGATCAGGCAGCTCTGGGCCTGATGCCAGCAACCAATTGCTAAAATTCCCGAAGCTCTGGAGTAACCTGTCTGCAAAACATTCTTAATTACACAATAGGTAGATGTGAGAGTGGAATAAGAAACTTATAATCAAGAATTTAGTAGACTGCTGACACTAAATAACCACTCAAAAATAGCAACTATTACTATTGTTGCCATAGTTATCATGATCACCAGCTCCATCACCACCATTCCCTAAAAGCCTTCAACCAGCTGGTACCTGGTCCCTTAGACACACTGGCTTGTGATTTGCAGCAATCTTTTTCAAAACACTAACCTGACCATTGCCCTACCGATCCTTATTTTCCTGAGAGCAAATCAGAATTGAAGTCACCAGAAAAGCCCTCGAAACTCAGTCCATTTTGCCTTTCCAGACTCAACTCATGCCAAGCTTCCCTGGCCATCTTCCTGTCCAACTCGCCTTTCGTCATCTGGCCAGGTCCTTTACCTGTGCTCTTCTTTCCACCTGAACCTCTTTCTTCCCTAGTTAGTTTGATTCCTTTTCCTTCTCTCAGTTTTGCACCAAATGTAACTCACAAGGAAGCCTGTCCAAACCCTGGACAGAGAAAGGCCCCTAACATTCTCTGCAGAAGGAGTACCCTGAGTGGTCAAGGGCAGGAGTGGAAGTGAAACTCCGCGGTGATAGAGCTCAGCCTCACCACTTAGTATCTGCAGGCCTTAGGCAACTTATTCAATCTCTATGCCTCTGTTTCCTCACCTGGACAATGTAGAAAATAACAATATATACCACATAGATTTATTTGGAGGGTTCAGTGTATTACTAGCAAGAGGTGTTTAAAGTAATGTCACCTATGTGGTATGTGCCACGTGTTGACTTAATCAAATCAACAAACTGCCCCACACCTGCAGAGAACCTCTTATAGTCTGTAATTATGCCTTCATTACTATGATAATTTGAATAAGCAGCTTTTCCTCTTCCAGATCCAACGGGCTGGATACACAGTGGGGCATGCATCCTTGTGTTCCCCTCTATAGCCCAGCTCCAGGCATAGGGCTTGGCCCAGAATAGGTTTATTATAAATAAGCATCTAGTTAATGAAGGACAACACAGCACACAGCATACGCCAGTACCTGCCTTGCTTCCACCAAGACAGAGAGCACCTCACCCTTCCCTGCTCTTCCAGGACTTACAGGTGCACCTTACCTCCTCTAGCACATGAATGTAAACACTGCCAACAAGCCCAGCAAACCAAGGGCTCCCTATGGACCTCAAGCCGGTAATGGGCTCCATATTGTTTGAGATGTTCCGGACCACAAAGTGATCATGTCTGAGATAATGTCAGCATGATTAACCCCAAATCCCTCCACCACTCCCTCACACAGAACTCTTTCAAACATCCTGCACACCAATCCTCCCCAACCACAACAACTACAGGACATGAGGCTTAATCAGAGAAGAAAAGATTAATTGGAAAGCTGCCTTGAGAGAGCCCGTGTGCCAGGCCTGCTGTCTTCACAATGATGGCAATTAGGGAAGCACTGTGACTTATGTTATCACAGCAGCAGCAGGCCCTGCAAAGCACCCTCCCCTCTGCCTTGATCCCAGCAGCCTTGGAAGGCTGGAAAGTGGGCAGAGAAAGGAGTCCCAAGGAAGACAGCAGAAAAGAGTAGCTACCCTACGTCTGACATCAAGGGCAATTGATACCAAGCCTCTCTCTAATCTTTACACACAGGGTGACATTGGGCTGATGTAAGTCAAAATCTAATGTGTCCCCCCAAAACACTCATGTATTCCATGTGGGTTCTGCTTGAAAGAGGCAGGTCACAGAGGGAAGGACCTGGAAGGGTGTGCTCCTGTCTATGGTTCTTCCTTGGCACCCTGGTGTCTCAACACATGAATTTCTACATAGACAATTCCTAGGAGCCTCCCACATGCATCCTAGATGCATGGACAGCTCATCCAGCCTACTAAGAAACCAGAAAGAATGCTGATCAACAATGGCACTAATTGAAGGTTCCTTTGACAGATATCTTAACTTCATAATGCCAAGTGTATTCCTATCGCATGGTGCAATTGTGAATAATAAAGAAAACAGCATATATAAGGGAATCATACAGGCTCAACAGATTCAATGGACTTGATATATGGACTCTGTACTTGTCAATGGGCTCTCAGGTATCAAAGTTCAATCCTAAATGGAAACACTATTACCCTTTGGGAAGAGACCATAAAAACTGGTCTTTGACAACTAGCCAGCAACACTTGCTGCTAAACAGGTAGCATCAGAGGTGTCAGAGGGTGGGAGCTGGACAGTGCTGCCCCGCTACACATACACAGGCCACTTCCATCATTTGTCTCCCCCAAAGACTCACCCTAGGATACTTAGGAAGTAAAAGGAAATGCATGATAAGGAGTCTGTCAATTCTCATCATCCTGACAAGTGCCTAAATCAACTTTGTTCATCTTAGTCAGGTTATTTTCTGTCTCTCCTCTCCTCTCCTCTCC